>JARHVA010000140.1:7052500-7170000 GCA_037957365.1 Torreya grandis
AAAAGGAATGGTAATTTTGTGAGGAATTGATGGGTCCTATCCGTGGTCTTATGCTGTAACTCACAAAAAAAACCACAAGGGGTGTGATAAAAAAGCAAGACAATATTTATCAAGAGGAATTATGAGGAAAGGGAATGAAAAAGGGAGTGTAAAAAGAAAAGACTTATGTGTCTTAAGAGAAGACCTTAGGAGATAAGAGGCATACTAAGAACATGGGAAGACACTAAGAGACTAGTAATCATCTATGTAAAAAGGAAACCTATTCCCTATAGACACAAATATTTATAGGTAGATAAGTGTGATACTAAGATCAACTCATGAAGGTAAATTGGTATAATGAAAAATTAAAATGGACCTACCTCCCCATGACATGTTCCTAGCTCCTTAGGACCCCTTATAGAGCTGTTAGTCTACTACGAAGATTAGGTACTTGCATGAGAAAGTATCACTAGAATAATTTTTTTTTGAATTCCCTTATTCCAATCTACTAGCCTAACAAACCCCAAAGGACTTTGGCTCTATGTGAATCCGACTATGGAGTTTGAGATTCGATTGAAGATAGGAGATGTGCTTGAATTACATCTTTTAGTATGATTAGACTTTTAATAATATTGCATATTTTTTCCTTTTAATATCATTGCATTTTGTTTAAATGATTTGGCTTTTAACGTTCTTTTTTTATAGATTCCTCCTCCATACAGATTTAGAATGACCAATCATGAGAAAGATAGAGATACACATGAATGAGCTGTAGGATAAGGCTAAAGGAAGCTAAGTAACCAAAGAAAAAAGACTAACTAGGACACTTAGGCTTGACAATGAACAAATATGTGATCTAAAATATCAACTGTATATATGCTTAGTTTATGAAAATGGGGAGAAAGGAAAAAGGAAATCTAAAGGTAGATTGGTAAAAAGAAATAGTAATGAGAAAGACTATTTGCTAATTGATCACATGGTAAAATGAAACAATAAACAAAGGGAATAAGGTAAATACAACCAAGTCACCATGATAATTATCTAGGAAAATCAAGGATAAAAAAAAACAATCATGAAGATACAAGGCAATAACATGCTAAATATGGTGATTTTGTGAGGATCTACCAGGTCCTATCTATGCTCTTACAAATGAACTCACAAAAGGAATATGTATGGGATGAAATAAGAAGAAAAGAGGAATATAATTAAATGATAAGGAAGAACAAACATATGTGAAAAAGATAGAATATAAAATTAACAAGAAATATAGTATAACAAAGAAGATAATGATATAAGATAAGCAAGAATTTGACACAGTGTTAAATGATATAATTAGAGATAGAAAAATAAATAAAAATGGAGTACACTTCCAATCCAAATATAAATTTAAAAGTGCCATGCATGTGCTCAAAATTATTGGTAAATTTATCCACACACATTATCCAAGACATTAGATAAATCTCTATGAAGCTAGATATGAACTACTACGAATGTGTGGTCAATATTTACTGAATACTGGGTAAATACTTATTTTCTAATCTCCTCAACTAAAAAAGTAGGAATACTCATTTGATCATGATAATGAGGGAAATCAAGAAAAGGATGATTATAATAATGTGTGGGAATGGGATCTATGGAATAAGGAGGAATCATCAATGGAGAAGGAGCCATGACTAATGGAGGGTCCACGATTGGAGAAAGAACCATAGGTGGAGGCATAGAAGGAACAATAGGAGGTGTAATTATGAGATAAGAAGGGGGAACTTTATTATGAGAATGACCTATAAGAGGAATAGTATCTAGTTTAGGGATAGCTATAAGATGATCTTTAAGATGCTACTAAAGGATACGACAATGATCAGTTTGATGTGTGTCGCATTGGTGCCATATACAATACCTCTCACCATACTTAGGTATATATTCAGGAAGAATCTTGGGAGGAGGTATCATAGTGTCTATGTATTGGGAATAAGGATGAAAAGTATTAATATATTATCACAACTTATGATAATGGGTATAAGAATGAGTAGCTATCCCATGAAAGCAACTGATACACTTGTGAGTGTGCTTAGAAGGAACACTCATGGGAGAAGGTGTAACAAGTGTGGAAGAAGAGGGAGATGAATTTTCACCCCATTTGGTGGGAAAATGATCCATCTTAGGCAAAGGAACTAAACCATCACCAAAAGGAGGTGATGATGGAGAAGGAATAGAACTAATCTTAATAGGAAGAGAACTAATGAAAGAAGCAAGAGTAGGCTCATCAACAGGGGAAGAAGAAATAATAACTAGTGTTGACATAGGTTTCACCATGGGAGGAACATGATAAATAGAAGGTATAAGAAGGGTAACAATAACCTCAATAGTAAACCAATGATGGGAATTAGGGAACCTAGAAAAATGGTAAGGACCAGTCATAACATGATCATTAAGCATAGTATTATAGGGATCCTTAGAAACTAGAGGTATCAATGCCATCTCCACTCTATGATAAAGAGGAAAAATAAAAAAATTATGAACTATAAAAGTTAGAACATGAAAGGATGCATGAAAAGACTCAAGTAAAGAAGAATGATAATGCGTAACTCAACATCATAGGCTTGGACAAGACCACCTAATAAAGGATCATCTAAGGAATAACCATCATCATAATCAGGCAAATGAAGATCGATGACATAATTTGGAATAAATTTTTCATCAAAAGAAGCATGTTGAATATAATGATGAGTCTTGGATAAGACTATAGGAATGTCAACATAAGGAGGCTTGTGAGAATGAGGTTATAATGAAATAAGAAGTTATGAGATGAGATGAGGTATGAAATTGGAAGTTTTGATCTTGAGATTAATCTCATTAGGCTCATCATCATTAGAGTCTAAAAGGTTGGGAGGAATATTACCAAAAAGCTCAGGATACCCATTGTATCCTCTGGTTGAGTTGACAAGAAAATCTAGATGTTGCAACTCATGAAATGGAAATCTAGGTAAAGGCTCAAGAGTAGGAATATTAAAGACAGCATGATCTTGGAATTGTTCAAAATTCCAAGGGTTAGTATCTCCTTGAATCCTATAAATGGATCCATTATGAGGGAATTTAACACATTGGTATGTGGAAGAAGTGATAGCTCGCATACAATGAGTCCATGGCCTACCAAGAAATATATTATAAGAAAGAGGAAAGTTAAATATCATCACCTTCACATTACTGGTGATAGGTGGGATAGTAATAGAAAACCACACACACCTAAGAGGAGGCATTTTACTTTTATCATATCCTTGGAAGGTGCTACATGTGGACTAAAGATTGCATTAAGAATATCTAAGGGTTTTAATGAAATCAAGAGAAGTAACACAAGTGCCAGAACCCTCATCAATCAAAGCACGCTTAACTTGGATATCACTAATTTAGATGCTAGTAAATAGGGGAGGATCATCTACATGAAGTAGAATCTTGTCAAAAATCATAGATGCAATGGAAAATTTTAATGAAAGAGAATTGTTGATAGTTTCATGAACATTGATGGACATCTCTTCACATTATTTCAAGATACTATCCTCAGAACCAGATAAGGTTACCTCTCATCCCGCTAAGGGAGGATTAGGGACATTCATCTCAAATAATAGTTGGATAAGACAATTCTGATGATAGGGAGATGTCCTCATGAGTTCAAGAAATGGGATTTGATAAGGGAGATTAGTGAGCTCTGTAATGGGATCCCACTCATCATAACCCATGGGAAGACTATTAGATATAGGTGTGTAATGGTTAAGGAGGTCTTCAGAGGGAATAAATTAAGAACATTGAAATTTGTGTTGAGAAGAATGAGAAGGTTTAGAAGTAGGTTGTAAATCATGTTGAGATGATGAACTAATAGGTTCAACTTGATTTTGAGAAGTAGAAGAGGTGTTAATAGAAGGTTGATTAATATTGGAAGGAGAAGATGATGGAAGAGTGGTATGAATAGCATGGGATGTGTTATATAAAGGAGAATCATAAGTTGGATCTTCATCAAAGGTTATTATATATTCTTTCCCCAACTCATTTAAATGAGTTAGAGAAGAATCTTGGATAACATGATATGCTTAATAAGCAGGGGGTGTAAATAGGCTAAGAATCAATGAAATCCACTACTATTTGCAAATTAATCATTATAACCACATTTTATTCAAAAATTTCTTTCACAAGACTTTATACACTGTTGGTGGAAGAGATGGGCTTGACTTGGTTTTCTTGAATTGGTTGATGATTAGGTAAAGAATCTTTATAAATAGATAAATGAGCATTTTCTTGATTCAAGGATTGAGCTTTATCATGAGTTTTATATTCTTTGAATGCATGCTCATAAGCTTATTTATGTTGGCACATGATAGAATCATATTATAAATTAGGTCCAAGAAGAAACTCCATAGCTAAATTCTGAAGCTGTCTATAGGTGTCATGAGAATGACCCCAACTAGCATGAAACCAACAAAACTTGATATGATAATACCAAGTTTTCATAGGATGAGTAGGGTCAATTTTATGAGGAAGAGGCCTAGGTAGACATTTAATTAATTAAACTAAGGAAAGAGTTTTATGAACATTAATGTTATTTGTTGAGAAATTAGTATTAGTCAATTATTGAGAAGAGGAAGATGGTTCTGAAGAAGGGGTAGGAATAATAGCTTAAACATGCTGAATGGTATCATATGAATCAAAAACACCATCACTGGTAATAATACAATTTTTGTTTTTAAGTAATATACAGGAACCCATGGAAGGTTGGGGTGGCTCAAATTGATGCATAAGAAAATCTTGTCACTTATCTTGATCAATAGCTTCTTCCAAAGTACATCGAGAAAGGGTACATACTCGATATTATAATTTGGGATAAAGAGCATTAGTAAAGAGATGAAAATGATTATTATTGGCCATGTTGTGTTCACATTTATTTGATAAAGTCTTCCATCATTGGACAGTTTCATTTTTGCTTTGCTTGTAATTGATGAAATAGGCCAAAGTGTTTTTAGAAAGATCACTAGTTTGTAATTCTTGAACTAAAGCATTCACTAAATCCTCCAAACTAGTAATGGAACGAGGTCCAAGTTGATTGTACCAATCCAAGGCATCACTTGTGAAGGTATTAGCAAGGAGCTTGGTAGTGGAAAAGGTATAAAATTTAACCCAATATTTATAAAGATTCCAAAATTTTTTAAGATGAAGAGAAGGATTAGTTGATCCATTATAAGAGATTATAGGTGTTAGACATCCTATATTAATGTTAATAATTTGATTAGTGAGAGGTTCTTTTTGTATATGCTTGATAGTTTTATTAATTAAAGGAGGTTGAGGAATAATATTGCCTTGAGAATCTTGAAGAGGAGGGGGAGGAACACTTTGGTTATGTGTGCCCCAAGCCATTGGTTGTGATTGTGTTTGAAGATGAAGAAGATGATTTTGCATTCTCATTATTTGATTTGTGTTATGGGCTTGGAAAGAATTCATTTGATTAAGAGTTTTCAATAGAATTTGGTGAGTTTGACTAACATTATTAGAAGAGCTGGTGTTGGTATTAGTGGTTTGGGTACCACTATTGGTGTTGTAGAGAGTTTAAGATGAATGATGAGAATGAGAAGCACTAGTGGCAGAAATTTCTTGTGTATAAAAATATGGACTAGTGAATGGAAGAGAGGAAGCAATACTAGAATCATGAGTGCCTTGGGTAGCAAATAATGAATTAGTGTAAAGATTAAGGATAGTGGATCTTTAGAGGGGTTCACTAGATGTAGAACCAGCCATGGTAGTTGAGATACTAGGCATGGAGGTCAAATAAAGGAAACAAGAAGAAGAAGCATGAGAAGAGGTCATGATCAAAGGGAGAGGTTTTGAAGCAAATAAATTAGTACTACCAAATCCATTTGAGAATGTAGAATGTGGTGAATGAGGTTCACTATCTTGACCACTAATCATGAGATTGTAAATGGTAGATGGATCTTTCCCTTTATGTTGGTGAAATTGGTTAACAAAAAAAAGCATTTTAGAAGTATACTCTAATTTAGGTTGGTTCTCTAAGAGAAAAGAAAGATTATTTTTTAAAGAGGTATCATGAGGGAACCCATAGTCCATTGTGCAAGTTGTAATATGAACATTACTAGCATTTACAAAAGGAACTCTACTCTATCTATGGGAAACCTTATGAGGATTGGTGAATTCCATCATGCCTACTATTTGAAATTTAATGTTATCAGCCAATATGAAATCCATGATGAAAGAGGAAGGAAAGCAAGATGAGAAAACAAAGGAT
Source organism: Torreya grandis (assembly GCA_037957365.1). NCBI lineage: Eukaryota > Viridiplantae > Streptophyta > Pinopsida > Cupressales > Taxaceae > Torreya > Torreya grandis. The sequence continues at coordinate 7,058,763 of JARHVA010000140.1, forward strand.
TCAAAAAGTGATAGAAATAAAGCTAGGTCGACCAGATCAACCTTGGTAAAATAGGGATAATAAAGATGGATAGATTCCACAAAATTGACCTAGTATAGAGATAAAAATTTGAAAAAAGGGGAAAAATATTAAAAATTGTGTTAAGTCAACCCAATTGACCTAGTGCAGTGCACAAGAACTATAGAAATTGTTAGGTCGACCAGGTCAACCTAGTGTAGTTGATAGAGATAGAAAGCAGGGATTAGGATTGTACAGAGTCAAGTTGGTTGATGTAGCATAGCAAATAGGAAAAAACAAAGGATTTATAAAAAGATGAAAAATGAAATGAGATATGCTTTTAGTTAGTCTAGAAAATAAGATACTAAAATGAAATACACCATCAATTGAATTGATGCTGGCTAATCCAATTGGTACACATACACAAATTATAATTTTGAAATAAAATTATAGAGTAATGTAAAAATAGAGAAATAAAAATTGACCTTAATGTTTTGGAGATGAAAATAGAATAGGTAACTTATCTGTAACCTTGGAGAGAACTGTTCAAATCTACATAACTAGGTTGAGTTGGTCGACCAAGTGAGATAGGAACCTATTTTAAAAGTTGAAAAAGTGTGCTAAGTCAACCTGGTCAACCTAATTGACTGAATTGGATATCTAGAAATGTGCTAAGTTGAGCTGGTTAACCTAGTTGACTAGACTAGAAATTGGAAGTCTAGGATACATGACCTACCTAAGCATCCAAAAGACTTCTCCACAAGACAAAATTAGAGCTCCAAAATAAAGTATTGAACCCTAAAAATTTATTCATCAAGTATAATGGTCAATAAGTATACGTTCATTTGCACTTCTTAATTTAATTTAACTCTCTTATGAAATGGTAAGGAATGACCTTGTATATATAGTAGTATCTCACCCTAAAGACTTTCTAACATGTTGGTTATCCTAGATCGATCGGGTTGACCTAGAAAATTATCAAGATAATGCCTAAAGTTTATGTTAGGTTATCTAAGATGTAAATCAATAAGGAAAGGAAAAGTATCCCTAGAATAAGCTAGGTCAACCAGGTTAACCTAGCTTACTGAATAGGTCAAAATGGAAACAAGGTAATAAATGAGGGACAAAACATGAAAAATGGTGGGAATAGATAATAAAGAGAGAAATAATATTAGCATTCAAGTATTTTAGGAGGTAAGAGTGTAGATAGCAAGTGGCAAAAGGAACAACAATCTTATGAAGCACCAAAGGTCTGCCCACCCCTTTCTCGGTGCACCCCTTAAGGCATGTACTCAGAGAGATTGAGACTCGGTAGGTTCTTACAAGATATAAAGTCTTAGTAATCAATAAAAGTTTGAAAATATTATGTGTATACATAAATCACCCATGTTGATTTTTTAAATATCGCTTTTATAAATCTTGTTATGAGCCTTTGCATCAATAATTTATATTTAGATGTCCTATTTACACCTTCACTTTCACCTCTTGCTTGTGACTATAAGAGAAAGAGGCCTAAGAGGTCGAATCTATCTAAAATAATTATTAGGATCTCAAAGATCTAGAATTTTTATTTTATAGGTCAATCAGGTTAATCAGTGTTATCAAGCTTCATCAATAATCTCATTGAGAGTTGACTTATCATCGCTTCTCAACCAAGTTATCAAGTACCATTACTCTATTCAAATCAAGCTAGATTCCACCAATAAGATAATCAATTCAACCACTCACTTATTTGACTTCTAGTAAGACAAGTACCTATTTGTCAATATTCACATACTTTATTTCCATTTCATAATCAATCCAACCCTTGTCCATCTCCAAGAATCCATCTCTTAGACCCCATGATTTAGAAATTAACAACCTAGATAATCACATAATAACCATTAATAGTTGACTCAAATATCAATGGTATACACAACTACTGATAGTCTACACAACCACCAATGATCTGCACAACCATCGATAGTCACCTTAATCGTCAATGGTCACCCTAATCACTGATGATCACTGTAGTAGTGAAAAACAAAAAGCTATTTTTTTCCACTTACCCTCAAATAAACCTAATTTTTTGTGTTTCTAATCACTCAAAAACCTCTTATATAGTTTTTGAAGCATACCCTAATGCTTTAGCACTAGTATTAATTAGTTTATCACTAATTTGATCATTTCTAGTCTATTTTCGTGAGAAAACATTCTTGTGCTCAATTTAAATACCTTTTGATTATTAATGAAAGTACTTTCTTTCTAGTTTTATGAAATTAATTGTTTAAAACATGTAGATTAATAACCCCTAAGGAATCCATCACTTCTAGGATCTAGCTATCGCTAGGTAATCCACCCATCTATTTGTATAACAAACAAGTTTGCTTTAGTGATTTCTTATCTATAGGTCTTCCCCATAATCCAAAGAGGAGATATTCACCATCTTCTAATTCAATGTGTGCACAAAAAAATAGGTTTTTAAATCACACCCGTATCAAGTTTCTTTTCTCTCTTCCTTATAACTTAAAGTGAAAATTTACATGAAACACAAGCAAACACCAATGGAAACTTCAAATGCATCATCTAGTTCTAAGCAACCCAACTAGCTATTGAATAATATTTTGATCAATTCTTGTATTTCATCTAACTCATGAAGTTGGTATGGATGGTTATGTTGAGAATCCCTACTATGTGTTGGGTGAATATTCTGTCACCAGTGTACTGATGAGCAAAATAGGTTTGATCATCCACAACAAGGGAGATTGGTCATCCAAAGTTGCAAGTTTACCACACCCAAAGTGGACAAATCTCTCCTCTCATCAAGGGGAGGTTCCCTATAAAATATGAGGAGCTATATACTATTAATATAAGTAGAAAATAACACTCAGGGGTAGGGTATCACCATCCATCTCTCTTATTTTAGAGATGATGCTCACAGACAAAGGAGAAATCTTGGTGAAGACACTAAAGGCACTCTCTTCTTTCAGAAGTGATCTTACAGGAAACAACAAGAGTTCTTTTAGGTAGTGACAATTAACTAGTAACCAAAGGCATAGTAACCAACAGCTTGAGATGTATCACAAAGTCTCCACCTCAACTACCCAAGAGTGAGATATGAAGGACAATGAGGGTACAAAGTCATCCCAAGGTCCTTTACATAGAAAAAAAATGAAGGATAATGAGGGCACAAAGTCATCCCAAGATCCTTTACATAGGAATAGATAGACAAACACACTAAAGGCAATTGTGGGGGCAAAAGTCTCTCCACAGTTGGCTTCAGGACACCTTCCTTATTACTTCCACTAGTTCTATTTGTTAGATCAAATAAACAAGAATGATCCTAGGAAATAGACATAAGAACAATTTCCTAAAATAACACAAGCTATAACAGCACAAAGTCTGCAAGTAACTTGCTTTCTCATTTAGATAAAATAATATGAACAATAATCTGAGCTCAAAGTCTCAGTATTTGCCTTTCAATCTGGGTAGACTTTTGCTTCTGGTAATGGGAAGATCTCCTTTGCATAAAAAAAGAGATTATAATATATAGTAGCCAAGAAAGGCTTAGCACTTTGTTCCATGGAATGGCGCATGCTGCATTTAATGCCTTGAATGCATTTCTAGTTTTGTCAAAAAGGGCCATGTTGGAATAGGGTGGCCACCTTAACTATGACATGTTGATTCATCTCAAATGTCTTCTCTTGGGCCTGAGTCATCTGGTCTATCACCTGATATCTACGTATCTGTCCACTTTGCCTTTACTCCAAAGGAGACAAACAGGCTACACCTTCAATGTTTGCAGGCTCAAATATCTACCTGGTGGACTATTTCACCTACCAAAATAACTTCTGCATAGATATTTTTGGATTTTCCCTCTTTGTCTCTTCCTAGTTTTTGTCTTTTCCTGGCATTTGACCTCTTGGGGCTGAATTCCCAGCTTTGCTGGCTCTTTTAGTTCTCTCCCTTCATAGTTCTTCCTTTTGGCATTTTGGCATTTTACGTTTGGGTTTGCATTCAAGCCTTCAAAGATCAATGGCTATTTCATTTCCATGAATTTGACAATTTTAGGGACGTCACTAGTTAAACATCAATGGCTAGTTTATTGCTCTAGATTTTGTTGTTTCCAAAATCAGCTTAGCTCATTTTTGAGAACAACCCCCTACGAAACTTGTCCGTTTCGTCTTTCATCTCTCTAAGTTTGTTTTTGATGTGGGTTTTCTTGTTCTCGTCTTGGTCTCCCTAAAACTTTTGAAATTCATGAAACACGTCTTCCCAAAAAGTGAAGGCCATTACGGTCTCGAAATGTTTTGGGAACCAAGTCCTCTTTTCAGACTACCTCTTCTAGAGTTAGTCTTTTCTTCCTTTCCCTGTAGAGGTGGCAAATTTTGCCGCCTCTACATTTCCCTTGCATTTTTTCTGCAAGGGTGGCAAATTTTGCTGCCCCTGTACTCTGGCATGCAAGGGTGGCAAAATTTACCGCCCTTGCATAGATTTACAGTTGTTGTTTCTAAAATCAGCTTAGCTCATTTTTGAGAACAACCCCCTACGAAACTTGTCCGTTTCATCTTTCATCTCTCTAAGTTTGTTTTCAAGGTAGGTTTTTCTCGTTCTCGTCTTGGTCTCCCTTAATCTTCTGAAATTTATGAAACACGTCTTCCCAAAAAGTGAAGGCTGTTATGGTCTTGAAACATTTCGAGAACCAAGTCCTCTTTTCAGACTACCTCTTCTAGAGTTAGTCTTTTCTTCCTTTCCCTGTAGAGGCGACAAATTTTTCTACATCTGCATTTCTCTTATATTTTTTCTATAAGGGTGGCAAATTTTGCTGCCCTTGCACATCTCGGTAACCATGCATGGCATTTATGGCCACACGTGGTGGGTTATTGGGGTGGGTTTTTCACCTCATATAAGCTGATTTGAGCCTATCTTTCCTCATTACTTCTTCCTCTCCTCCTACCTCTTGCGTTTGAGTGACCTAGCTGACGAGTTGAAGTGCGTTTTAGTGGATTCAACCTCGTGGCACGCACGGTTTCTTAGGTAGGGTTTGTTTTAGGCATTTTTTCATTGCTTTCTCTTATTTTTTCTTAGTATTAGTTGTGTTTTGCTTTTTCATTTTGTTTTTTATCTTTTCTCCCTCTCTGCCCGTGCGCTTCCTCTCCACCCTACTGCGGGCATTGTTTTCTTCCTCACGCTCACCTATGGTTTTTCTCTTCCCTCTTCCTAGCCATGTTTAGCCCTAAGGGTGGTGAAGTTTGCCACCCGTGTCCTCCCCTGAATAAGTCCATTGAAGGGGTGGTGATTTTTGCTACCCTTTCTCTTCCACACCTGTATGGGTGGCAAAATCCGTTGCCCCTACTTTCTCCCTGCCCTCATTGCAGGGGTGGTGAAATTCACTGCCCTGCTTCCCTCCTTGCAAGGGCGGCAATTTACGTCACCCTTACCTTTTTCTTTTTATAGTTTGTAAGGGCGGTGAAATTTGCCACCTATGCAGCTTGTTCTTGCACGGGTGGCAAATTTTTCTGCCCTTACACTTTTTTATCTTTACATGCAGGGGCGGCAAATTTTGCCACCCCTACACCTTTTCCTCAGATTTTCTTAACTCTCAGGAATTTTATGAGTTGTCCTTTTCTTTCCCTTTCTTCCTTGTTTTCCATTCTTTCTTCCACCCAATCTTTTTAAGTGACCTCCAATAACCAATATCACTTAAATTTCCCTTTCCCTCTCTCATCCACTCTCATCTAATTTGGTGATCATGACTGCAATTTAATCATCGAACTCCTACACATTCTCTCCCATCCAGTTGAGATCATTCCCGATGACAAAAGCGTCCCCCAAGAAGGCAAAAATGATGAAATACAAATATCAGGGCATCTTCCCACTCACATCGGTCTCCTCAAATGTCGATGACATTCAAGACACAGAGATTGGCCACGTGGACATGGCCGAATTCCTAACCTGCATAAAGGCGATGAACCCCAGCACTGAGATTAAGAGGATCATCGAGAGCAACATCCACCTAGTGGCCACCTTCCCGATAGCAGTGCATCATACTGAATTCATCCTCCAATGCGTGCACTTCTACAAAAAAGAGACTAGGACGGTCTCAGACACCAGCAGTAACATGGTGATTTGGTTGGACCCTGAATTCATCGATAAAGTGTTCATATGCCCTCTAGCCATTGAAGTAACTAAGATCAACTTCGTGGACGTGTAGAAGGAGTATGATAAAGACCTTGAGAGGGAAAAGAAGGTCATGAACTATAAGTGGTTAAAGACCCCCAGGATTAGCCTCTCCAGATGGCCAAAGAACTTTTTGAAGAGCGATTTCATTGAAGATGTTGGTGACTTGATCACCCTTATAAGTAGAGTACGAGGCCTCCCATCTTCTTCACAGTTCCATGAATGGATGTATCCATTCATCAAGATCATCCCCCAGAGCAAACAAGCCATCTTTTGGGGAGAGCAGATCAGTAATGCCCTCCATGAGCAGCTGACCAAGGTGCAGACCTCTCATAGGTTCTACATGACTTCATACCTTGTGTACGTAGCTGCCGCGATGCAGACTTTTCCAGGCTTGACCACAGAGGGGGATAGAAAGACAACCCCAGTACACTCATATTACCCACAACTGACTCTATAAGGATCAACCCATCACTTCAAGAGAGTAAATGACACTTTCTTTGCCATGTTTTTATGTCTCTTCGACCCACAGCTTGAGCAGAAGAGAATATCAAACGAGGCCTGGATGGTGGTCAATGATTTCGGCTGCATGTTCTTTCAATTCTCCACCTTCTACTATCTTCAGGTCAGCTTCTACCAGGGATTACCATACATGCTCTCTAGGTTTCCTTCAGATAAGCTAGTGCTAATGGAACTTTGCTGACAACTGATTGTCGTGCATACCAAATAGATGGAGCTGAAGAGACTAGGTTTCAAGTTTCTAATCGATATTGGTAGGTATTCCATTACAACATCAGCCAAGGCCAAGGTCATGGAAACCGAAATGTAGATGGTTACTTTAAAACCATTCAAGAGACGAGAAAAAATTGACTACAAGGGAGTCAAGGAAAAGATCAGGAGGAAAAACCAATTCCATGAACCCATGATTGAGGATATCTAGGTTGACCTCAGAATGGCTGAGGAGATTAGAAAAATGGACTATTGTAGGTTGACACTAGAGCATATTGAATATCTCAAGCTTGTAGAGATCCCCTCTGGTCTAATCGATGATGGAAACATCATCAATAACAGGTATCTGGTAGAGAAGGTTGCTAGTTCCCCTCTTCCTCCAATTTAGTGGTCTCAAAAGGAGCTGACTTCTCTGAGAAAAAGATTCGAACCAATATTGGCTAACACCAATGATTGGTTAGCAGCCAAAGAGATCACCCTGAAGGAATTTTTTATAAGATCAGAGGTTGAATACCAGGCAAAATTGAAGAGGAAAGCAGAGAACAGGACTAAAAACAAAGGTGATGTCCCTTCTCCTTCTAGGCCTCACAAGCCTAGAATCATCTTTGTATCCAAGAAACCTAAGACCACTGAAGAGCCTATAGTGATAACAAAAAAAACTAAGGAACAAAGCCCTCAAGCACAGGCATCACAGCCCATGGAGAAAGATGATCAGTTGTCAGGGCAACCTAGCACTAGGTCTTCTCTCTCATAAGAATAAGCGTAGCCGATCAAGAGCGTATCTCCTTCTCCCCCTCAGTCTCCTGTGGTACCCTCTTCTCCCATCTCTCCTATCAGTATTCCCTCTTTCGAAGCCACTTCTTCTTCCAGGGTCATATTTAGTGATCCTAAGGGCCCTTCTGAAAGTTCCCCTCGCTCTTCTGGATCCATTCCAAGTCTATCATCTCCTTCCTTCAACTTGCCAACAAGCCCTGCACCCGAGCCAGAATCATTAGTTGGTGCAGTTTCACCAGTTACTCCAACTGTAACTACTATCACCACTAGAAGTATGTAAACTGCTATAGTAACACTAGCAGAGACAACCATTGCCACAACGGGTACTTCTCTCCCACCTTGGATGTCTGCTTTCATGCCAAAAAGAAAGAAAATGGCCATCTCTCCAGATGAGTTTGACTTTGACAAAATAGTGTCGGTGAAAGCAAAGGCTCCTAAGAGGCCAAGAATCCTCTCTAAATTGGTCGAAGAAAAAGAACAATTTTTTTTTGAAATTGCCAAGCCTCCATAGGACGCAACCCTTGAGGGTTTCGAGATGAGCAGCTATTCCATCTCTCATGTTGAACTTGGCAAAGTTACTCATGAAGGTGCAAAAAGTGATCTTCAGTCGGCTATGGACATCATGGTCTAGAAATTCGACAGAGAGAAGGAAATGAAGGATTATTACAAGGCCAAAGCAGAGCAGCTAACGGTGGTAATAAAAAAGTTCACTCTTCCTTCTGAAGCAGCAACTCCAGAGGCCTTCTCCGTGGATGACTCAGTCATTCAAAAAGTAGAAAAGACTTATTTAAAAGGAAAAGTCCTGGAGGACTACATTGAAAAGATGCATACTCAGGGAGCTTCTCTGCTTACAGAAGTTACAGAAAGGATATGTAAAATGAAGAAGGTAAAAGCAGAGTTAGATGACTTTGTCTCCCTCATTTCTCAAGAGATCGATAGCTCAGAAAGAGACCTTAGTAAGTGGAAGGAGATGAAATATCTAAAGAAAAGCACCCTAATATCTATCGGTGTCATCTCCAACAAAGAATCCTATGTTGAAATCAAGGAGTCACTGATCTTCAGGATTCAGGTACTCAAAGATCTAATTGATGATCTCAAAGCTTTCCAGGAGGCTAGTGAGAAGAGTGACCTGAGCCTGCTAAATAAACTAGAAGAGTTGCCATGCAACTTGACCTCTAAGGATAATCAGTTCCTTCCGATAGAAGAAATGATTCAGAATTTCAAGGAGATGGTTCAAAGAGATTTTGAAAAAAAATCCTTCTCGATGTCTACTGTGGACAACATTCTAGATGCTCAGTTAACTTTGGAGAATCTGAAATCCAGGTTAACTGGCCACACTAAAGCCATCATAGCATTAAAAGATGCATTGATCAGAGCCAAAATCATCTCTAAGAACACAGTTGCACTAGACAGCATCGGAATTTAGGCATCCATCACAATGTTTGATGCACGCATGAAGAAATCTGGCAGCAAGAACTGAATCTCTCTCCTTTTTTCTTCTTCTCTCCTTATGCACTTTTGTTTTGTGCAAAGTGTATGCAATTTTGAAAATTGTAATTACATGTAAATATTTCATAAAAATATGTAAAAGTCAAAGATGAGTCATCTTTGACCAAGATATTTTGTATATTTTATTATTTTCTATTTTTGAGGATTTTGTCCCTATATATAGTGGAGACCTCATTTGTAATAGATCTTCTTGGATAATAGAAAGGAAAACAACTCTACTGAAATTGAAGCAATCTTTGAGACTTTGTACTCATTTTTGTAACTCATATTTTATTAAATGAATGAGAAGCAAGTTCATTTCAAACTTTGTGTTGAGATTGTCTGCATTGTTTAGGAAACAGTTCTTAAAGTCCTTTTTCTTGATAATATCTTGTTTATTTAATTTAATAAGCAAAATGGTTGTGTTAATATTATCTAAGGGCATTTCTAGAAGGTAGAAGATAGACTTTGTGCTACTTTTATCTTTGAGTTTTAGTTTTCTTTTGTAGTTTCAGGTGAAGACTTTGTGCTTCACTTCACTCTACGGTTGTACTTGTTTTGAATCGATGAAGGAGACTATGGAAGACTTTGTGCTTACGTAAGTGTTCTTGAGAACTTTGTCACTTCAGGTGATTTTCTACTCCACATTTGATACCGTTCCTAAAAGAAGAGGAATGTTGTTGGCTGTGGACTAAGATTTCCCCCTTTTTGTTTTTTATACATTACTTCTGTAAAAAGAGAAGTAGATGCTGTGATACCACCCCACGTGTTATTTTTTGCTTAATTATATACGTATATCAAGTGTATAAATATTTAATAGGGAACCTCCCCTTGATGAGAGGAGAGATTTGTCCCCTACTGATGCAATAAACTTGCACATCTAGCTGACTGATCTCCCTATGCTGTGGTGATAAGAACTATTTTGGTCACCAGTTAGCTGGTCGACAAAATATTCACCCAACAGCTTTTTGGCGACTCCGCTGGGGATCCAAATGATGTGCAGTCTAAAACCTCAAGTTTTAGATTGAAGCAGTCCTTACCCTTATCCATTATATAGTCTGGTGACTCCGTCCACATCTTACCCATTATCATTATATCCTTACCATCTCCCTCCATCTCTATTATATTATCTAGTCTGCAAAACCAGAGCTGCTGGAAAGAATGTACATTTTGAAGCCTCAAGCTTCAACTTGAAGCATTTTGGTCCCTTTTCCAATTTAAGATCTAGCAACTCCACGCTACACTAGAAGCCAGAGATCTAAGGGTGTTGTTGACCCTGTGTTTGAGTTGGCGCAACAAAGTAACTTTGATCTCTTTCCTCTGTCACCTTTCCTCCAATGTTCTAAGAGTTTTCCTCCTAACTCTATCAGGTCAACAAAATAAGGTGGAACTTCTTTTCCTATGGTTAACTGTGCCCTACTCATAAATACTCCACCACGGTTTGTTATCCCACCATTTAATCATCCTAACATTATGGCTCAAGGCCCATGGGGTAATTCCTTTGGTCCTCTCAACTTGACTGCACCCTTGCATGAACTACCTCGTAGTTCTAGAAAAATTTTTCCTAAGTTCTTTGGTGATGGAAAGGTTCATCCCAAAGAGCATATTGCCACTTTATCCATAGCTTGTGGCATGATTGACATGGAATTTAAAGATGTAGCAGTTAGACTTTTTGTGGAAACTTTGCAAGGAGCTGCCGCGGATTGGTTCTATCACCTGCAGGCCAGGTCAATAACAGACTGGGATACACTCAAATCCAAATTTGAAGCTAGGTTTAAACCTGCTGAAGATGCACATGCTTTGTTGGCTCAGCTAACATAGTTGAAGAAAGAACCCCAAGAACCCATGAGGGATTTCATGGCTAAATTCAACAAGTTGAGAAACTGGATTCCAACTGTGGCTCAGCCCACGCCAAAAAATCTCAAGTGCTTTTTCATCAATTCACAGCTTTTCGAAGTAAGTTTCCTGTTGAGGTGAGCTGGCCCTATGGATCTAGCCTTGGCTCAAAGTTTAGCTACTGAGATTGAAGATGATCTTTTCCTGGCAGGTAAGATTAGAAAAGATCCTAGTAAAAATAAATTCCCTTCATCTGCTGAAAGTTCTTCAGGCACTACAGATCTTATGGTACAAAAATTGATGAATGAACTGATAGCTTTGAATAGGCAAATAGCCCAAGGTACGTCTACTCCTACCTATCGAGATGCACCTAGAAGAACGTTCTAGAATCAACAATATCAGGGTAATGCTACCTGGAACCAAGGGCAATCTAATCGCCTACCTCCCCCTCTAGGGAGATTAGCCATTGAAGCAACACCTGCTAATTTAGCGGTCAGCTACTTGGAAGCTGAGCACGATAACTCTTTTCAACCCCAGTTAGATCAATAAGAATATGCTGACCTCTTTGATGAGTAGGGAAAGGAATCAGCTGGCGACTCCAATATTAGTTTCCTAGATTACCAGGATGAAGTGGGAAGTAAAGGGGAGGATTTGGATGGATCTTACACTGTTTTCACCAAATCTCAAAATCAGTCAGCTTCATAGACTGACAAAGGAAAGGTAGAAGAGGAATCTCAGCCAGTGGTTTCCATTGCTAGATGTGGGACTCCATTGCCTCCACAATCAAAAGATCAGGTTACCCATAAAAAAGTGAGTACTCCCAATCACCCAATATCTTCCACTTCTGCTACTCAGACCAATGCCGCACCTATTAAAATCTCTGATGATGGACTCTCTTCCTCTGTTGCAAGTTCTTTTCAATTATTTGATATAATTTATCATGCTAGAAAGACTAAAATTCAAATGATAGAGGCTGAATATTTGAGAGCTAACCCAAAACAGTTTGATAGGTTAGCAAAATATGTAAAAAATAAAGCCATCCCTGTAGGACAAGACTCTTCAAAAGCTGCTCCCGATCTCCCTAAAGATAAATCTGCTCAAAACAATCTTGTTGTGACTCCTCCTATCACTTTGGAGAAAATTGAACCATTTTATGTCTCCCTACTTATAAATGGTTATAAGCTGAGTAATTACATCATAGACTCTGGAGCTTCAGATAACGTCATGCCCGCTAAGGTGGCAGATTCCCTTGGCTTGACCTTAACTAGAACCTTTAGGAGGTGTTTTTCCATGGAAAATAAGCAAGTTCCTCTCCTTGGTCAAATAAAGGATGCTCAATATGCCTTCGTAGCTTTTCCAGAGAAGCGGATAAGAATGATGGTTTTAGTGGCCGATGTTCCCGCATCTTACGACATCCTGCTTGGGTGGAATTTTTGTAAGGATGTCAGAGGTGAACTAAGTATGGACTTGTTTGAAGCAAGAATCCCAGTCCAAAGTGTCATGAAGAAGTTGCTTCCTAAAAAATAAGCAAGGTATGTAGTTACTCGATCATCGGCACCAGAAGCTCAAATTTTATTTGAGTCCTCAGGCATGGGCAACTACTTCCTATCTACGGATGGAACCCATGAGACATCTGATGAAACTTATTCAAATGATAACTTGAGATTGTGTTCAACTGATACAGCTAAAAAATTGACAAATCAAGATGAACACATAGAAGAGCCTCTTTCCCCAAATAGAGGAGTTTTCAAAGAAGAAACAACACCTAACGAGGTATGGACTTTAAAATTTGATGGCAACTACTCTTCTACTGGGTTGGGAGCCAGGGTTGTGTTGGTATCCCCTCAGGGAGATATTATTCCTTTGTCTTACAAATTGTAGTTCAATAATACCAATAACAGGGCTGAATATGAATCTCTATTGCTCGGATTACAGGCTGCCAGAGAAAGAGGCATTAGAGAACTCCATGCTAAAGGAGATGCTGAGTTGATAGTCTATCAGGGGAGAAACCTCTATCAAACTAAGAATGAGAGGTTGTGCCACTATTGCAACCTGGTCTGGGATCAGATTGAAAATTTTGATGCCTTCAACATCTCTACCATTCTGAGGGAATTCAATGACCGAGCAGATGCATTGGCTGTCTCTGCCACCCTTCTAGTTCCTCACCCAAAATTTAAGGGAGATAAGTATACTATCAAGCTGGTTTTTTGACCAAGTGTACCAGATAATACTGGCTACTGGAAAGTGTTTAACAATGATGATCAAATCATTGCCTTCTTGGAGTAAAAGGATAATTTTGAACAACTACGTTTTGAAGGTAGTGAATCTCGACAGTGTGGAGCAGCTCTGAGGCCCATGCGAACACAGGTGAAGACTTTCTACAGCTTAAAGGGAATAAGATTCTAAAAGGCTTGGTGTCCCTAGAAAAATTGTTTGATAACCATGACAGGTTTGTTAAGCAATAGTGAACAAACTCAAACTCCTCTCTGGATTTTGATCAAATCAACCTGGGAACCAAACAAAATCCTAAAATGGTAAACATTGGGAAATACTGCACTCCCAAGGAAAAGTTTAAGCTTGCTAATTTACTTCACCAATATATAGATGTGCTGGCCTATTCCTATGATGATCTGAAATCACTAAGGCCTAATGATGTTTGCCATGACATTCCTTTGAAGGCAAATTCTATACTTTACAAGTAAAAATCCAAGCAGTATAATCCAAAAATCTCAAGTACTATTCTAACTGAGATACAAAAAATGCTGGATGCCTGGATAATCTTTCCAATCCATCACTCAACATGGATTGCCAATATAGTACCTGTCAGGAAGAAGAATGGCAAAATTTGAATTTGTGTAGATTTTAGAAATTTAAACCAGTTGTCTTTAAAAGATAACTACCCCCTTCCTCTCATGGATCAGGTCTTGCAGATGATAACAAGTTCAGAAATGTTATCAATGCTAGATGATTTTTTGAAGTACAATCAAGTCAAAGTCGAGAAAGAAGATCAGCACAAGACAGTGTCACCACACCTTGGGGCATGTTCGCTTATCGAAGAATGCCTTTTGGTCTGATAAATGTAGGTGCCATGTTTCAAAGGGCAATGGATCTCACTTTCAAGGACGAAATGGGGAAATTCATTGTAGTATACCTAGATGATCTGATAGTATTTTCAAAGCATCGCTCTGAGCATGTTCATCATCTGCAAAGGATACTGGAATGCTGTCACCAGAACGGTATTTATTTAAACCCAAAGAAATCTATCTTTGGAGTTACCAAGAGAAAACTTCTTAGACACATCGTGTCCTGAGAAGGTATTAGAATTGATCCAGAGAGAGTCAAGTCCATCCAAGAACTTGCTCTGCCTACCAGCAAGACCGCAGTTCACTCTTTTTTTGGAAAGGTGAATTTTCTTTGAAGGTTCATTCTTAAGTTTGCTGAGAAAACTCATCACATTGTTGACATGATGAAAGACAATGCTATATTTAGATGGGCCGCTGAAGGCAAATCAACGTTCAATGAAATCAAAGAGGCGATTGCTCATGCACCAGTCTTGGTCTGCCCAGATTACACTGAAAGTTTCAAGATATATAGTTATGCCTCTGAGCATACACTATCGGCTATTTTGGTCCAGCAAAATCCAAAAAGTGTAGAATCTCCTATCTCATTCATGAGTTGTCCGCTCAAAGATCATGAGCTGAAATATTGCCTTATGGAGAAGCATGCATATGCTGTGGTCAAAGCTGTCAAGTATTTCAGATTTTATATCTTGAATTCTCACACTAAAGTGCTCGTACCAGATACAACAATAAAATCCATTTTGACTCAGCAAGAGTTTGGTACGAAGAGAGGTAACTGGATTGCCAAGACTTAGGAGTTTGATCTGGATATCAAACCTATAAAGCTCGTATGAGGAAAGGGTCTTTGCCAGTTGATCGCCAACAACATTCTGGATAAAGCAGAAAATGAAGTAGACACTGAGGATGTGTCTACAGTCCTTTTTGTTGCAACCACCGATGAGTGGTATTCAGATATTGCTCACTTTTTGACATATGGTGAATGTCCCACTCATCTTTCTTATAAATAAAAATGGAATGTTAAGTTGAAAGTGGTTGGTTATGTCCTGTGGGACAATGGTCTTTACAAGAGAAACCTGGATGGGGCATTTATTTGTTGCATTGATAGGGCACAACAAGAAAGACTCTTGGAGTCTTTCCATAATTTGGCCTGTGGAGGGCATTTTTTTGCACCAGTGACAGCTCAAAATATTTTGTGAGCAAGGTATTATTGGCCCACGCTGTTCCAAGATGCCTACAATTGCGTGCGTAGGTGTGAATTGTGTCAATAATTCGTTGGGAAGCCTAAGTTGGCCGCATTACCTCTAAAGCCAATTATAATTGAAGAATCTTTCCAATAGTGGGGTATTGATTTCATTGGCACGGTTAACCCATCTTCAAGTGCCGAGCATGATTATGTCCTCACTACAACGGATTACTTTACCAAATGGGTGGAGGCCATCCTGACCAATCACGCTACGTCTGAAGTAGTGTGTAATTTTCTCAAAGAAAATATCATTTCTCAGTTTGGGGTTTCACTAAAGATCATAACAGATAATGCGGCCTACTTTTTGTCACATGAAATTACCTAATTTTGTTTTTATTATGGGATTACTTTATCCCATACTTCAGATTATTTCTCTCAGGGAAATGGACAAGCAGAATCGAGTAACAAGAACTTGGTCACCATTATCAGGAAGTTGGTAGATGACAACCAAAGAACATGGCACAAAGCTTTGTATGATGCTTTATGGGCCGATAGGATAACACCTAAAAGGGCTATAGGTATGCCACCTTTCCAACTTCTATATGGATTAAATGTGGAAATCCCCATCACCCTTGAACTACCAACGCTCAGGCTAACTAAAGCAATCAAGGACTCAACCTTCGAAAGCTCAGTCAACAAAAGGATTATGTGTCTGACCAAGCTGAATGAAAAATGAGTTATGGTAGTGGACCGAATTACGGAGCACCAAAATTGGGTGAAGGCACTTTGTGATAAAAAAGCTAGAGTGCATGAATTCTGATTCAGAGATCAAGTCTTGTTGTGGGGCAAGAGGCGGGAACCAAAAGGGATGCATGGAAAATTTGACTCCCTATGGAGAGGCCCGTTTACCATTCAATAGCTCTGTGGTGAGGCTAGCTTTTTGCTGGAGTATTAATATGGAATGCCATTTGCATTACCTCACAATGGGCAACATCTGAAGCTGTTCAATCCTTAAGTCTTAGATTAGTCCGTTTGTATATATGTACAATTTTTATGTTTTGTTTGTTTTTTTTCTTTCATTTTTAGCTTGACTCCGTAGCCTAATGGCTTGGATGAAGGCACTTAGAGACTGGTTTCTACTCCCACTAATCAATTTGATCAATGAAAGTTCCCCAACAAGAGCCAGTTGTTTCCAAAATCAGCTTAGCTCATTTTTGAGAATAACCCCCTACGAAACTTGTTCATTTTGTCTTTTGTCTCTCTAAGTTTATTTTTGAGGCGAGTTTTTCTCATTCTCATCTTGGTCTCCCTAAAACTTTTGAAATTTGTGAAACACGTCTTCCCAAAAAGTGAAGGCCATTACGGTCTTGAAACGTTCCAGGAACCAAGTCATCTTTTCAGACTACCTCTTCTAGAGTTACTCTTTTCTTCCTTTCCCTGTAGAGGTAGAAAATTTTGTTGCCTCTGCATTTCCCTTGCATTTTTTCTGCAAGGGCGGTAAATTTTTCTGCCCCTGCACTCTGGCATGCAAGGGTGGCAAATTTTGCCGCCCTTGCATGTCTCGGTAACCATGTGCGACATTTATGGCCACGTGCAGTGGGTTGTTGGGGTGGGATTTTCACCTCATATAAGCCGATTTGAGCCTATCTTTCCTCATTGCTTCCTCCTCTCCTCCTGCCTCTTGCGTTTGAGTGACCCAGCTAACGAGTCGAAGTGTGTTTTAGTGGATTCAACCTCGTGGCACACACAATTTCTCAAGTAGGGTTTGTTTTAGGCATTTGTTTCATTGATTTCTATTATTTTTGCTTAGTATTAGTTGTGTTTTGATTTTTCATTTTGTTTTTTATCTTTTCTCCCTCCCTGCTCGCGTGCTTCCTCTCCACCCTGCCACGGGCATTGTTTTCTTTCTCACGCTCACCTGCGGTTTTTCTCTTCCCTTTTCCTAGCTGCGTTTAGCCCTAAGGGCAACAAAGTTCACCACCTGTGTCCTCCCCTAAATAAGTCCCTTGAAGGGGCAGTGATTTTCACCACCCTTTCTCTTCCACACCTGTATGGGTGACAAAATTTGCCGCCCTTACTTTCTCCCTGCCCTCATTGTAGGGGTGGAAAAATTTGCTGCCCTGCTTCCCTCCTTGCAAGGGTGGTGATTTACGTCGCCCTTACCTTTTTATTTTTAAAATTTGCAAGGGCAGTAAAATTTGCCACCTATGCAGCCCCTTCCTACACGGGCGGCAAATTTCACCGCCCTTACACTTTTCTATCTTTACATGCAGGGGCAGCAAATTTTACCGCCCCTGCACCTTTCCCTCAAATTTTATTAACTCCTGAGAATTTTTTGAGTTGTCTTTTTCTTTCTCTTTCTTCCTCATTTTCCATTCTTTCTTCCACCTATTCTTTTTAAGTGACCTCCAGTAACCAATATCACTTAAATTGCCCTTTCCCTCTCTCATCCACTCTCATCTAATCTGGCGATCATAACTGCAGTTCAATCAATGAACTCCTACACATCTGCTCCCATCTAGTCGAGATCATTTTTGATGACAAAAGCATCCCATAAGAAGGTGAAAATGATGAAATACAAATATCAGGGCATCTTCCCGCTCACATCGGTCTCCTCAAATGTGGAAGACATTTGAGACACAGAGATTGGCCACGTAGACATGGCCAAATTCCTAACCCGCACAAAGGTGATGAACCCCAGCACCAAGATTAAGAGGATCGTCAAGAGCAACATCCACCTAGTGGCTGCCTTCTCGGTAGCAGTGCATCATACTAGATTCATCCTCCAATGCGTGCACTTCTACAATAAAGAGACTAAGATAGTCTCAGATGCCAGCAATAACACGGTGATTTGGTTGGACTCCGAATTCATTGATAAAGTGTTCATGTGCCCTCTATCCACTAAAGTAACTAAGATCAACTTTGTGGATGTGTAGAAGGAGTATGATAAAGACCCTGAGAGAGAAAAGAAGGTCATGAACTATAAGTGGTTAAAGACCCCCAGGATCAACCTCTCCAAATGGCCAAAGAACTTTTTGAGGAGCGATTTCATTGAAGAAGTTGGTGACTTGATCACCCTTCTAAGTAGAGTACGGGGCCTCCCATCTTCTTCATAGTTCCATGAATGGATGTATCCATTCATCAAGATCATCCTCCAGGGCAAACAAGCTATCTTTTGGGGAGAGCAGATCATCAGCGCCCTCCATGAGTAGCTGACCAAGGTGCAGACCTCTCACAAGTTCTACATGACTTCATACCTTGTGTACGTAGCTATCGCGATGTGGACTTTTCCAGGCTTGACCATGGAGGGGGATAGAAAGACAACCCTAGTACACTCATATTACCCATAGCTGACTCTACAAGGATCAACCCGTCACTTCAGGAGAGTAAATGATGCTTTCTTTGCCATGTTTTTATGTCTCTTCGACCCACAGCTTGAGCAAAAGAGAATATCAAATGAGGCCTAGACGGTGGTCAATGATTTTGGCTACATGTTCTTTCAGTTCTCCACCTGCTATCTTTGGGTTAGCTTCTACCAGGGCTACCCCTACATGCTCCCTAGGTTTCCTTCAGATAAGCAAGTGCTAATGGAACTTTGCCGACAACTGATTATCGTGCATACTAAATAGATGGAGCTAAAGAGACCTGGTTTCAAGTTTTTAATTGATATTGGAAGGTATTCCATTATAACATTAGCCAAGGCCAAGGTCATGGAAACCAAAATGTAGATGGTTACTTTAAAACCATTCAAGAGATAGGAAAAATTTGACTATAGGGGAGTCAAGGAAAAGATCAAGAGGAAACCCAATTCCATGAACCCATGATTGAGGATATCTGGGTTGACCTCAGAATAGCTGAGGAGATTAGAAAAATGGACTATTATAGGCTGGCACTAGAGCAGATTGAATATCTCAGGCTTGCAGAGATCCCCTCTAGTCTAATCAATGATGGAAACATCATCAATAGCAGGTATCTGGCAGAGAAGGTTGCTGGTTCCCCTCTTCGTCCAATTCAGTGGTCTCAGAAGGAGCTGACTTCTTTGAGAAAAATATTTGAACCAATATTGGCTAACACCAATGATTGGTTAGCAGCCAAAGGGATCACCCTGAAGGAATTTGTTACGGGATTAGAGGCTAAATACTAGGCAGAATTGAAGAGGAAAGTAGAGAATAGGACTAAAAACAAAGGTGATGTCCCTTCTCCTTCTGGGCCTCACAAGCCTAGAATCATCTTTGTATCCAAGAAACCTAAGGCCACTGAAGAGCCTACAATGACAACAAAAAGAATTGAAGAACAAAGCCCTCAAGCACAGGTAGCACAACCCATGGAGAAAGATGATCAGCCATCAGGGCAACCTAGCACTGGGTCTTTGCTCTCATAGGAACAAACACAGCCGATCAAGAGCATATCTCCTTCTCCCCCTCAGTCTCCTATGGTACCCTCTTCTCCCATATCTCCTATCAGTATTCCCTCTTCCAGAGCTGCTTCTCCTTCCAGGGTCATATTTGGTGATCCTCAGGGCCCTTCTGGAAGTTCCCCTCACTCTTCTGAATCCATTCCAAGTCTATCATCTCCTTCCTTCAACTTGCTAGCAAGCCCTACACCTGAGCCAGAATCATTAGTTGGTGTAGTTTTACCAGTTACTCTAACTACAACTACTGTCACCACTAGCAGTATGGAAACTGCTATAGTAACACCAGCAAATACAACTATTGCCACAACGGGTACTTCTCTCCCGCCTTGGATGTCTGCTTTCATGCCAAAAATAAAGAAGATGGCCATCTCCCCAGGTGATTTTGACTTTGGCAAAATAGTGCCGGTGAAAGCAAAGGCTCTTAAGAGGCTAAGAATCCTCTCCAAATTGGTCAAAGAAAAAGGACAATTTTTTTTGGAAATTGCCAAGCCTCCACAGGATGCAACCCTTGAGGGTTTTGAGATGAGCAGCTATTCCATCTCTCATGTTGAACTTGGAAAAGTTACTCACGAAGGTGAAAAAAGCGATCTTCAGTCGGCTATGGACATCATGGTCCAGAAATTTGACAGAGAGAAGGAAATGAAGGATTATTACAAGGCCAAAGCAGAGCAGCTAATGATGGTAATAAAAAGGTTCACTCTTCCTTTTGAAGCAACAACTCCAGAGGCCTTCTCCGTGGATGACTCAGTCATTCAAAAATCAAAAAAGACTTATTTGAAAGGAAAAGTCCTGGAGGACTACATTGAAAAGATGAATACTCAAGGAGTTTATCTGCTTATAGAAGTTACATAAAGGATGGGTAAAATGAAGAAGGTAAAAGTAGAGTTAGATGACTTTGTCTCCCTCATTTCTCAAGAGATCGATAGCTTAGAAAGGGACCTTAGTAAATGGAAGGAGATGAAAGATCTAAAGAAAATCACCCTGATATCTATCGGTGTCATCTCCAACAAAGACTCCTATGTTGAAATCAAGGAGTCATTGATCTTCAAGATTTAGGTACTCAAAGATCTAATTGACGATCTCAAAGATTTAAAGGAGGCTAGTGAGAAGAGTGACCTGAGTCTGCTAAATAAACTAGAAGAGCTACCATGCAACCTGACCTCTAAAGACAATCAGTTCCTTTCGACAGAAAAAATAATTCAGAATTTCAAAGAGATGGTTCGGAGAGATTTTGAAGAGAAATCCTTCTCGATGTCTACTGTGGACAACATTTTAGATGCTCAGTTAACTTTGGAGAATCTGAAATCTAGGTTAACTAGCCATGCTAAAGACATCACAACATTAAAGGACGCATTAATCAGAGCCACTAAGAACACAGTTACACCAGACAACATCATAATTCAGGCATCCATCACAATGTTTGATGCACACATGAAGAAATTTGGTGGCAAGAATTGAATCTCTCTCCTTCTTTATTCTTCTCTCCTTATGCACTTCTATTTTGTGTAAAGTGTATGCAATTTTGAAAATTGTAATTACATGTAAATATTTCAAAAAAATATCTAAAAGTCAAAGATGAGTCATCTTTGACCAAGATATTTTGTATATTTTATGATTTTCTATTTTTGAGGATTTTCTCCCTATATATAGTGGAGACCTCATTTGTAATAGATCTTCTTGGATAATAGAAAGCAAAACAACTCTACTGAAATTGAAGCAATCTTTGAGACTTTGTGCTCATTTTTGTAACTCATATTTTATTAAATGAATGAGAAGCAGGTTCATTTCAAACTTTGTGTTGAGATTGTCTGCATTGTTTAGGAAATAGTTCTTAAAGTCCTTTTTCTTGATAATATCTTGTTTATTTAATTTAATAAGCAAAGTGGGTGTGTTAGTATTATCTGAGGGCATTTATGAAAGGTAGAAGATAGACTTTGTGCTACTTTTATCTTTGAGTTTCAGTTTTCTTTTGTAGTTTCAGGTGAAGACTTTGTGCTTCACTTCACTCTACAGTTGTACTTGTTCTGAATTAGTGAAGGAGACTATGGAAGACTTTGTGCTTACGTAAGTGTTCTTGAGAACTTCGTCACTTTAGGTGATTTTCTACTCCATGTTTGATACCATTCCTGAAAGAAGAGGAATGTTGTTGGCTGCGGACTAGGATTTCCCCCTTTTTGTTCTTTATACATTACTTCTAAAAAAAGAGAAGTAGATGCTGTGATACCACCCCACGTGTTATTTTTTGCTTAATTATATACATATATCAAGCGTATAAATATTTAATAGGGAACCTCCCCTTGATGAGAGGAGAGATTTGTCCCCTGCTGATGCAATAAACTTGCACATCTAACCGACTGATCTCCCTATGCTGTGGTGATAAGAACTATTTTGGTCACCAGTTAGCTGGCCAAAAAAATATTCACCCAACAGATTTGACAGCTTCGAGAATGTCACTAGATGTCTGGATCCCAATGGATAGTTCATGTGCTTAATCTTGATGTTTATGGGCCTGTCATCCTCCTTGGCAATTCCTTTGGCTTTCTTGTTTGATCCTTCCCAAAGGGGACCTACCCTTCAGGGTCCTGAGAAAGGTCTATTTTTCTCGGTGAGAGCCCCCTATAAGGGTACCTACCCTTCAAGGTTCTTCAGATGGCCTTCGGGCTTTAATTCCTTCATTTACTTTAGATAAAATGTCTGAAGGAATTCCTTCAGACAATTTGTTTGAAGGAAATCTTCGTTGCCTTGTTTTTCCACTGGGTTTTGCTTTCCCTTTTGGGTGAATTCCTTTAAACAAAAGTCTAAAGGAATTCCTTCAGATAATTTGTCTGAAGGATTTTGCTTTGTCTTTTGCCTTGTTCATTTTTCCAAAGGAATTCTCTTTGTCCGCTTTTTCTCTCTACCCTTTGCAAGGGCACTTGGCCTTGGTTCACTACCCTTCGCAAGGGCACTTGTTCCTTCAGCTTTGGGGCACTACCTTGAACCAATTGATTGAACCAAATTTGGTTCAACAGTTCAACGATTTGATCTTGTGTTCACTTGACCACTTGAACCAACCGTGTTGAACCTTTGAACCATTTTGGTTCAAGGTTCAACGGTTCAATGGCTCAAGCCTTCTTATTTTCACTAAGTCTTTTGAAGCCATTGAAATTGCTAAAGTGGTTGAACTTTGAACTTGCCGACGTTGTTGAAACTTTGAACTCGTTGAACCTTTGGACCTTTTGGAAGCGGGGTTTGATGGTTCAATGGTTCAATCCTTTATTTGAAGCTTACTGATAAACGTTTTGGTTGAACCAACCTTGAAATTGTCTAAGTGTTGAGGGATTGTTTATTTCCTACAGAGTCCATAGAAATCAACCTATAGACTCTATAGAAATGAGTCCATAGAACTTAACTTGTAGAGTATATAGTTTTCTCTAAGTCTCTCAAGCCTTGAAAGAGTCTATAGAATCCTGCCTATGGATTCCATAGAAATGAGCCTATGGAGTTCATAGTTTCAAGCCTGTAGAGTCTGTAGATTCAAGCCTGCAAAGTCCATAGATTCAAGCCTATAGAGTCTGTAGATTCAAGCCTGCAGAGTCCGTAGAAATTTGAAAAATCTTGAATAATGGAGAATTTGAATACTCAAAAAAAAAATTTAAAAGGGAAGAGAGGATTTTGGTCTGTTGAACCAAAATAGTTCATATGTTGCTCCTAAAAATAAGTGACAGATTTTGAGAACAACACTATGCACCTCACTATCAACCTTGTTATGACCCATGCTATATCCCTCAACAACCTTATCAAAGTTGCTATCAGTCTTATGAGTGATGGAAGAATTATGATCATCCTATTCATTATCCATAAGAACATCATGTTCTTAAACAACCCTATGAAGAAGATTATGAGGAAGTTTATGAATAATCCTATGAAGAAAGCTATCTAGAAAATGGGTTTCAAGCTATTGAAGAACAAATCCAAGTTATTTAAATCCAAGCCCTTATGAGGAAGATTATTAGAGACAACCTTCCTGACACTATACGTATTCCTCCTTAAGAACCATATTGTATTTTATATTATCTTTCTCATTCTTATCCTCATGAGAACATTCACTATCCTCAAGAAGAGTTAATCCAATCCTCCATAGAACTTAATAGCTTTTAAAATCTAGCTTGGAACTAAGTAATAGAGTCTTGTAAAAAAAAAGGTGAAAGGATTTGTGATCATAGGAATTTGACAATAGAGAGGAGGTTAGAGAAAGTGTTAGTTTCACAAAAATAAATGAAATCAACACACTAACAAGCTAACATCTCTAAGCCTAGATCTTAGGAGGAGAATAGTGAACAAAATACATACTAAAATTCAAAGAATGATAAATCCCTTACCTTCCTTGATAGATCCAAGTGATTTGTTCATGGATTGATTGGATTGTACTCAAAGAGTCTTTGGTAATGGAGTTTGTCTATCTCTTTCTCTCCATGGCACCATGGATGGATTATGGCTTATGATTTTTTGATGGATTAGCTTATGATTTTGGCATTACAACACTATTTATTTCAATCTTACTATAAAACTTGCATTATAAATTTACTCTATCCAAGCTCTCCAAATAAAGAGGCAAATTCCTATAGTTATAGGTTTATGAACTAACCCTAATTCAAGGTGAGTTAAGGTGTAGTTTAAACATGGAATGGGTTTAAACCTAACCTAAATGAGTTAATTAACCCCATTAGAGTTAAAATGTGTCAAAACATCATTATTTTTAATGAATAGGCATGGGTGAGATATTTTTATATATTTGTAAAATCTTGACAACTCACAAAAGGTAATCGTGAAAAGCTAGGATATTCTAGATTTTTGAATTTATTTTTTTAGTAATTCATTAATTACAAATAGATAATTCAAAAAGGAATTTAATTAGGTTTAACATTTTAATTAATTATGATTAGAATTTTTAGCATTTTCAAGATTTGATTTATGTGTGCACTTGCCCCATTAAATAGGTCTATAGGTCAAATTACATGTTATAATGCCGTAAGATGATTAGAGATGAATCCATGAGAGGTTTTTGTTATTTATGATAGGATACCCCAATTATGGATGTATTAATGTGATTATAATCTTTGACATAGTATGTACAAGAAAATTTAAGATGTTTAATGATTTTTAGGCTTAATTTGTAATGGTTGGTAAGAATCAATCTAAAGTCCAGTCAAAGGCCATTAGTGGCTAGTTTTAGATGTCTATAGTTTACCCCTATTTGAGAAGGAATTTCAAGTTGAAGCATAGTAACATCTTCTTAAAGAATGAAAAGGTCCTTATGCTTATGAATTCAATGATAATGGATGAATTGTGGGTACCCCTTAGAGGGAGCGATTGGAAAAGGGGTAAAAAATTAGTCCCTTGAAAGGAGGAAATGATTGGACCAAATAGATGAAATGGGGTGGAAAAGATTGATTTGACTAGAGGTGGTTATGATCAGTGTCATATGGAGCTACCCTAGTTAGGGAAGATAAACAAGATGATTTACCCATAGGTAATTATAATCATTGACATAGGTGGAATAAAAAAGGTGATGAGTTGTCCAAAGGTAGTTATAATCATGAAAAAAGGCTTAAGGTAATAAGATAATGATTTTGGTAAAGATATAATCATCAAAAGGGAAAATAATGATTTACCCACAAGCCCTTATAATCATTGGTGGGATAAAAACATGCCCTAATTGGGTAGAAAAAAGAGAATGATTTGCCTAAAGGTGGTTATAATCATCAACCTTTAAATGGATAGAAACCCAATGATTTTCCCAAAGGCAATTAGAATCATTGGTAATGCAAGTGGTATGGTATACAATGAGCTGCCCAAAGGTGATTATAATCATTGTATCTTGATTATACAAACTTGGTATGGAAGATGATGGAAAATTGGAATAGAGGAGAATGATGAACTAGGAAATCTATGAGTAGGGAAATGCATGTTTGAACTAGTAAAAAGGAAAATTATTTTGTTATGTAATTACTCTATTTGGGATATGCTTTGGATTAGATCGAGAATGTTGGTGGTGTTGGTGCCAAGGAGATATATCATTGTTGTATTATTGTGTAGACTCCTTAAGTTGATTTTTATTATAGCACATAATGGTAGGCATCATGATAGGACACCATGAGGACTTGAATGAAATATGCATAAGGACTAACACGTGATCCAATAAATAATTAAAAATAATACACTAATGATAAAAACCATGATGAAAATATTAACACATGAATATGGATGGATTTAAAAATAATGTGCATAGAACCACCCAATGAATGAACATAAACTAAATTAAAGAACAATAATAAAGAAAAAAACAAGCAAACAAACAAACAAAATACTAAGAGAATGAAGGACAAAACAAAAACAAAGAAACAAAAACAAATAATGGTTAATAATAATGTTAGCGTAAATAACATGACACACAGAAGTTGATGGACATTACCCCTAATGGATAGGAAACACTGTAACAAATAAAAAAATGGGGGAATATAAGGAAAGGAAGGGGGGGTAATTTAGTCATATAAAATGTGAAAATTGGTAGCTTGTGTGTGTCTTGTGATACCCAACCCATAGGTCCTTATTGCATAATCTCATGACCCTTCTATCCACCTTTTTTTTATTCTCAAGCATTCACAGACTTTCAAGACTTTATTTTAACTCAAACAAGCTATTTTTCCCATGAAAAATCCATCTCCCTAGGTCCCGTACCCTCAAGACAATAACACTCAAGTTGGATTTAGCACTAGAACCTAAGGTGTCCCCTTTCTAGTGCTCTTGTCTAATCATATTTTGAGCCTAGGTGACCATTTTTCCCTGATTCCTTTTCTTCATTATGTCAACCTAGCATGATTGCATTTAAACCATGACCAATAAATCTCCATAAAATCCCATTCAAATTTCATTTAGAAGGGTTGACAATTATTTTTAAAAGAAAATAAGAATATAAGCAATACCACTAAGACAATTTTCCCTATTCTCTATATATATCCAACCAATATAGGCACAATCACATTCAAACCCTCACACTAGTCCCTAACTACCTTAAGCATACCCAGTTTAGTATTTTTGCATCTTCATTACACTATTTTAAAAAGCACATCAAGTGGGAGAGATACATATGGCTTGATTCCTATTCAAAGTATTGGTATGTAGGAAGTGTACCCACATAAGGGGTATCAATACACATTCATTGCATCTTTTACACACTAACCCCCTCTTTTTTCAAGTTTTCATTCACGTTCAAGCATAAGAAATATCTAGGGTCAGAGATTAAATCAGCTCTATAAGGAGCTTAGTTTATAGTCAAGACTCAATTTTTCATAGGTAGACTAATAAAGGGACAGTGGATAAAACCTAGAAAATTCAGATCTTTTTGATTAGTTTGGACACCAATGATATGACTTAGACTATAGTACCAAACCTTAAAGTGTCCTATTTTTGGTGCTCCTATCCTTTCATCGAACGAAAGCTAGATCCTAATTTGGGATAGTGTCCTAGTATTTCACATCTAGTATTAGCTTTTGTCTCAGTCATCTTAGTCCAATTTAATCTAAGTTGTATCTCTCTTCGTTTATTACTATTTTTAGAAAGGTTCAAATTGCAATTAAATTATACAAATCAGTGGGTTAATTATTGCAATATTGTTTACTAATTTAATTAACTCAAACTTTTAACTAAATTAGGAATAAGATACCAATATTCCCAAAACTATTAAATTATTTGGTGAACCCAACTTACTTTGTTTGTGAATAAAAACCATAAAAACCCTAGGGTAAATTCTTTGCTGATTTTTACAATATTTTTTTGATTTTTTACTTGCCTATTTAAATAAAAAAATCAATTTAAATTTTAAAATTCCATAGTAATTAAAAAAAATATTATTTTTATTCCAAACCCTAGTTGAATATACTAGGTCCCTTTAAGTCAAGAATTTTCCAATAAATTTCCAATTTTTACCTGCATATTTAAATAAAAATTCACATTAAATTTTAAAATTCCTTAATAATTTTGAAAATATCATTTTTCAAAACCTTAGTTGTATATACTAGGTCCTTTTATTTGGTTGAGGTATCATCTTACATCTAAAAGCAGATTTCACATAATAGCAAAAATGGATCCCACTTATTTACACATATTTCTTGCAAATAATAAGGAGACCATACTCAGTCCTATCATGTACATGAATGATGAAGTTTACTATATGTTAGTACAAAGCTTTATTCTTTAAATTTCATGCTTAATTTTCATAATATGGGATGGTATTAAGAGAGTTATTATTAAACATGTTAAGATACCTCATGCCTCACCTCCCTTGGAACCTTTATCCTATGCTGAGTTATGTTGCATGGTCCACTTTAATCTTCCCTAGGTCACTACCCATTACCAAGGAGTCCAATTGACACCCTTTGTCCCTCCACCACCTGGACCTATTTATTATATTTTCTCCCCTCTTATATCCACTATTAGTCCTAGATGAATAGTAGATAATGCAATTAGAGCTATTACTTGATGTGCTACCTTGCTTCCCCCACCTAGTCAGGATCCCTACCACCCTCCTATTTCTTCTTGTCTCAAGCCCAACCCACCCACACAGGCAGATCTACACAAGGCATATGATATTTTTGATTAGTTAAAAAACATAACATCTAAGATTTACATGTTAGAACTACTTCAAAAAGCCAATGTGTTCAAGGACATTCTTTATTAGGCACTCACTCAAAATTCTATGTCCATTGATTTGGAGTCTTCTTATTTTTCATTAGTAGTCAACATTTTAAAAAATATAGAAGATGTTATTTATTTTGATTATGAGGACATGCCATCTTAGACAATTATTGATCAAAATTTACCACTATTCATACAAGCTCAATTCAAAATCAATGTAGTTAAGAGAGTTCTAGTTGATATTAGTTCTAGACTTAATATATGCAGTATTACATTCTTAGAGACCTTGGGCATAAATATGGCATCTATGCAAAAATCATATAAGAATACTAGAGGGTTTGATGATAT
Organism: Torreya grandis; assembly: GCA_037957365.1. Lineage (NCBI taxonomy): Eukaryota > Viridiplantae > Streptophyta > Pinopsida > Cupressales > Taxaceae > Torreya > Torreya grandis. The sequence continues at coordinate 7,087,447 of JARHVA010000140.1, forward strand.
ACCATGACAAACATTGGGCACCATTACTTTGGATATTATAGTAGGGCCCAAAACCCTTTCTACATAGTTCCAGGTCATGTTAGGTCCTCTTCATTATAATATTTTACTTGGATGACCTTAGATACATGTTATGGGGGTAGTTCCTTCTACTCTTCATCGATGTGTTAAGTTTATCCATGAAGGATACCTATACACATGCCCAGTAGATAACCAACCATTTAGATATTATCAAATTATAAAGTCATCTTTGACTATTTCACTAGATATGATACCTCATATCCTAGTTTAGTCCCCACATCATCACATTTATCTTGATTAGATACATACATATGATGTAGGAGAGACTAGCACATCTCATATTCCTCCACTTACAGTTATGTCCTCAACTCTAGATACTTAACTAGTCATAGTAGCTTCAACTACTCTAGTTACTCTATCCATCATGGTTCCTACACCTATTAAAATTATACAATCATTGATAATAATTCTAGTAGTACCAATTGATTCTATAGATACAAATCTTCTGATAGTTATAGTTACTCTAATAGTTATAGATACTCTCATAACACTACCATCTTCTACTACTATAGTTGATGAGATATCATAGTTACCCCTTATGGTAAATTTTGAGTTACCATATGTACATGATGTTGATACAAATTCCCAAGTTGTTTTAGATGATGATACAACACCCACACTCATAGATGAATATTTATATGGATTGGGCTTTACACCAATTGGCCCAAGAGACTACTAAGATGAATCTGGATCTCTCATTACACATCTTACATCACTCTTAACATCTAACACTACACTCTTAGGATACACTTCACATTCATGACCACAAATAGATCACTTGGCACATATAGTTCACATGATTACCTCTATGGATATAGAACAAGTCATTCATATTTAGGTAGGTAACACACAACAATAACAATAGATTATAGTAAAGATGTTACTTGATCGTGGGTTAATCACACTACCTACAATATGACATAGATCTATTATTAGGTTATCATGGCAAGATGGTCACCCATTTTATCATTTTCAAAAGATCACAGGCCATGATATAAACTCATGTAAAACTTTAAAATAGAGATTAGATAAACTACAAGTTTAGGGTATTATTTGGATCACATCACAACCAATACAAGCTTCACCACTTCCACCAAAGACATCTACTACCAAAGATAAACATCCCTAAGGAGACTCAACATATTCACCACCAGAGTAACCTTCAATTTTTCATCAATAGGATGACACCATTACAAGTGATAGATCTCTGACTACACAAGGAACACATATCTTACTAATAATTGAGTAGATAGCCACCATGCATACAAAATATGTGGCATATGATGACACTTATGATGATGATCTTGAGGTATTTGATGGTGGCCATGATCCCTTCCTCCATACCTATCCCCAACGAGCTCATTCTTTGGACCCTTTACCCCTTCTAGCCTAGTCCTTTACATCATTGTGTATATATTACTTATTTTAAATTACTTCTAAATATATTCCTTTCAATTACTTGTACATAGTCTATTTTTGCTTACTTGTACATAGTTTCTCTATTTTTATTGTACATAGTATCCTCATGATTAATTTTACATATCTTTTACCAAAAATACAAAAACATTCAAATATATCAAAAATCCAAAAACATTCAAATAACATTTCAAAATATAAAAACATTCAAAAATTCAAAAACATTTCAATCGTATGCATTATCCATGCTTTACATTTATACTACATACTAGACTTACATTTGCTCTTATTTGTCAATTTATCTACAATACCATGCTTCACTTGATCTTATTTGAGTGTGTGCAGTGACATCTAGATCCTTTATTGCTTCACTCTACCCATTGAGAGGGTATCCTACTTCTACATTTGAGACACATATCGATATATCTACCCATTGGGGGCATCTTCTACATGACTATACCATCCAAGTTATGTCATTCCTACACCGCATACTCTACTTAACATGTTTATGTACATTACTTACTATCTTACATAGACTATTCCATCGACACTCACTAGTATATAACACTTATGTATTTCTTATCATATACCTAGTCTTGTACTTCATGTCTTGTATACTTTCATTTCTTGCTTTGATTAGTTATATTTGATTATATTTATAGTATATTATATGCCTTCCTTTCTTACTTTGCATAACTATATGTGATTGAATTTATTAGTTTCTATTTTGTCTCCTATATGTGTGTTAAAACATTTGCCAATATCCTTTGCTTCTATTCTTGTGTGTGTCTTAGGACATTTGTCAATGTCCTTTTCTTGTACTCTTCTATGTGTGTGTAGCCCTTGTGCCAACCTTATTTGTTTCAATTGTATGTGTAAATGGAATTTGAACATGCCTTTTATACTTGATATTTAGTTTGAGTGACATGTGCCCATATCCCTTGTTTACTTGCCCCCTTGGCAAATATTATATGCTTCTTGATTCTTACCTTGTGTGCTTATTGCTTGATTACTTTTCAACTATCTGCATTGCCATGATCCACATCATGCATTGTGTTGCTTCTTGGATGCCATGATGGACATCATGATCCATCCCTCAAAAATTAATAACTAACAACTAACATTTATAGTTCCAATTCAATACATTGCACATGCTATTACATTATTATATCTATCTAGGCATACCCCTATTTGATCTAACAATCTCCAATATAAACCATGCTATGTCTTGAGATATCTTGTCAATTATCATTACTATATCATGTATTTCATAGTATAACACACTTGAAAGGTTATTTATTCTAAGAAAAGTCATTGCAGGGTCTTCATTCCTAATCTCAAAAGAGGGAGAAAGAGTAAGAGTTTTGTCATAGAGATTAGAGCTCTTATCAGTAAAAAAAATTAGTTTCTAGAACACTCAAAACAATAATCAGAGGTCAAACTAGGTAGAACAAACCAAAAAAATAGTGATGATTCTAGAACAATCTTTAGTTTTAGAAAAGGATAATAACATCAAACACTAGAGTGTCCTATTTTCAATGCTTCTATCCAAATATCAAAAAACCTATATTTTATAGAAATAGATAGAAAGGTAAGCTCAGCTATAGTTTTGCACATATAGACCAGTTCAGATTCAGTAGTTTTAGTATAATTTTTCTTACAGAATCTAGATATAGGGGGCATCATGCACAACATGATGGATCTTATTTCCTATTTTAGATAGGGCAATTGGTATAACTTCTAGATCAAAATCCATGTTACAAACACTAGTTATTGAGGGCAATGTGCATGGTACATTGGTCTTTTTTTCTTTCTAAGTTCAACATATTACCTAGGCATTTTCAGTAGTTGTGTGCCTTATTCCATCTATAAGTGGTTGGAATCATTTTAGAGTGGCTTTCATATAAACCTAACATCCACATTTTTGAGTGGCTTCCATATAATTCTATGGCCCAATTTTGGAGTGGGTTTCATACAAGCCTAATCTCCACCCTTTTTTTAGTTGGCCAAGATTGGCCTAGTTTTTAGAAAACATTCATCTATCCATGCCACATTGTTAGCTTATAGATAATTCATGGGCTTTAGGAACCATCTCATATAATACACATTCATACTGGTATCAATTTATAGCTTCACTTAGTGGGCAATGATAGAGCCAAAGGACTAACTAGCCTTTGTGTTCTTGAGCCACCTACTCAGAGGGATTGGACACATAATCCAAACATTGATTAACATATGCATGATCATATAGCCTCACTTAGTATGTGATGACGGATCCAAAGAGTTAGCATTTTCATTCTTGAGCCACTCTTGATGAATTAAGTACTCAAATTTATTCATGATATTAATCTTGGTACAACACATACCCAACACACATCTAGCATCACTCAATATCAAAATAGGTTTTATATTGGTCTGCATACCCAGTGAGGTATATTCATACCTTTATCTCCCTCTCTCTTACCTAACTTTTGTATATTCTATAGAGCAAATAATTATTCTACGTTTCATTCTAATTTTTAGTTGCGCACTGCAAAATTTTGTTCTTGCATACTTTGGTCTGAGATGGCAAAGTTTTGAAATAGAGCACAGGTGCTAATTTTCATTTTGATTCATTTTGTCTAAGTGTCGGGGTAAAGTGAAAGCTGACAAGTGTCATTCTCTGAGGCATCTTTTCTCAAGTGGAAATGCCAAGTGTCATCATTTGAGGCACCTTTCATACTTTCTATGAGTTGGTCAGAATGTGCCATGTATCTCATAGTGACTCAACAGAATGCACCAAGTGTCATCATCCACGGTTTCATATCGGCACCCATGTTTCATCTCTTTTCAGCAAAAGGTTTTAACAAGCTAAGTATCAGGATCAAGTAGAAAGCACCAAGTGGTAGTCATGGAAGGTCTCAATTTTGATTTTCTAAAAGCAATAGAATGTACCACATACCCTAGTAGAAGAGAGCGAAAGCCACCATGTGTCGTGATCCAAATTATCTTCATTTTGCTTCACTGATATAGCAAAGACTGTGTTGGGTCCCAAGTTTTGTTTGAAGCAAGCGGAAGCTGCCAGATGTCACTGTCCATGTAAATATGAAATGAGACTCATTTGTTTCTATGGTATAAATAGAGTAAAGTAGAGACCACCATGTGTCATCTTCTGTAGGTTTCTAAAAAGGTAGCTAAAAGAAGCAGAGATCACCACGTAACCCTAGATGAGTAAAGCGGAGATTGACACGTGTCTTTTGATGAAGCAGTAGAGTTTACCACCTGTCCCTGTGTCCCTTTTGAAGTTACTCAGGTAAGAAATGTTGTGGGTCTTATTTTATTTTAAGCTATTAAAGTTTTGAGGAAGTGGATTGCGACAAGTGTCAAAGGTGAAACATTCCTGGGTAAATACACAAAAGAGTATAGGTTATGCAGAAAGTGCCACGTGTCTTCAATAGGTGATGAAGAACACACCAAGTGTCATTTTTTGGTGTCTCCTAAGTAATAGGAATATTTTCAAAGAATTGGCTAAGTTTTATCTAGCGTTTAAGAGAAGGGAGCGTCTTGGGATCTATTTCAACCAATTAACTGCTAGAAGACAAAGCATTTCAGAATCTATAAAATATCTTCTATTAGACACTGCCAGTTTGGTTAGATTTTAGTTGGGCCATTAGATTGGAAACAAGCAGATAGTCTAGAGTGAATCCAAGGCTATAAATAAGGGTGCAGAGATCACCAGAAAGAAAAAATGAAGAGAATTACCAGAGAGAATTTGGGGAGAGAATTATTGTAAAGAGTTTAGACTTTCTAGAGTTATGACTAAGTAATATAATTTTATTTTGTTCTATCTTCTTAAGTTGGAAGGTTTATGTAACTGTGCATGTTTTTGTGCCTCTTATGTGACTGGGAAATTAATGAGAAAGTTGAAACCTATGCCTTTGTTGGTATTTATTGTGTCATTTGCAAAAGTAGTCTAGGCTGTAGACTTTCTAGAGCTGTGATTCGGATTGTCATTTGCTTTTGTCTCATTTTCTTGAGTTGAAAAGTTTATATAACTGTACATGTTTCTGTGCCTCTTATATGACTAGAAAATTCAAATAATAAGATTGAACCCTATGCCTTTGTTGACATTTTCTATATCACTACAAAAGTAGTTTATGCTGTGAGCCTTTATTTCTATTGTTTCCATCTTTTACATTGATCATGCACTTATTTGCTCTTAAATGTAAATGAATCCTACATATAGTCTCACTATGCTTAGGATTAAGGTCAAATTACATTCATGCACATCACCATAGATTAGATTTTATTTCTTGCATTGGTGTTTCTGATTAAAATTCCTATCCCTTTTCCTAGTATATACTTAATATAGAGAAGAAATAGCTTCTTAAATATTTGGAGGTTATTTCAAGTCGCAAGTCCCACATCTTGAAACTTCCCATTGTTGTTGATTAGAATCAAGTGCAATTTTAAATCATCAACAGTTTTTGGCACGCCCAGTGGGACTAATCTTTCAAGGAGTTGAAGAATTTTTGTTGTGTTCTTCAGCCAACTAACCTTTGGAGGTTTTTATTTTATCAATACCAATGGTGACTCTGAGTTGAATCAACTGGTTAAGCAGTCCTAGTATCATCAAGAAATCACCATTTGGTATGTATAATTCTGTTACTTAGAGCTATGGGTCTTATGCCCCTTCATATATTTTTAATCAAGATCAAGTTGCTCGTGGAATCACATCAAGCAAAAAAGATGCATATGGTTATAAGTTTTTCCCTACATAGGTCTGATATGACCAACCTCAGCCTTGTCATGAGCCATATCAGTCTTATGCCCAATCTTCCCAATATGTTACATCTCATACTCAACCTAATCTCATTTTCACCTTCAAACAAACATTGTTGGGATATAAAAAATATGTATTAGAGCTTGATAATAGAAGGGGATGCGGCCAAGAAATTCCTAATAATGTCATCTATCAAGTAAGAAATGTAGTCAATCTGATTAAAAGTGAATGGGCTCCCATTGAAAGAGCAAATTGGTAAAGGCTTACATATGAGATGTTGGATGTGTGTGGCTTGATTGCATTTTTAGAAGAGAAGCTAAGTATTCATGAGAGATAACCTTACCAAGTTTATTAACCTACATATCCACTGCCATAAGTTTCATATCAGATATACACAGCCCCTGCTCATGAGCCAAGTCGAACCTATCAAGGTCCTTTTCCCAATAGTGTTGAGTCTATGTTGGCAGCAAGGGAAGTGGAATCCAAACCCTCACTTCCCCCTCAAGTCCCTCCCACCCTTCCTCAATAAGCTTCTTGTTTTTCATCGTAGCATTGATACACTCCCCACTTTTATGATGATTCTTATGAGCTCCAAGAAAGACTCTTTCAAGAAAATCTAGCTAAGCAAATTGAGGAATTAGAGGCAAAAATGAGATTGCTCAGAGAAAGAGAGATAGAACTTTCAAACCTTAGAGAGGAGCCTATGCCAAAAAATACCTCCTCTACCAATCCTTAGATCTCTCAACATGATGTCCAAATTCTGAATTAGAAGAGGGAAAATCATGAACTAGTTAGGGATCTTGAAGAAGATAAAATTGCTACCTCTTTCCAAGGGAAAAGTTCTGGTTACAAGGTCATGAGTTGGAAATAAACAATGAAATCATGGGGCAAAAAGAAGGAGGAGAAAGGTTTTGCTCAAAGCCTTGAAGAGGTTGAGGCTGCTCTCACTCATGATGATGATCAAGCAGAAGATCCTACATTTGAACACACCCCATCTACATCCCTTCAAGAGAGCTATCAAGCTACATCTGATATAGATGAAGTGATGTACAAATGGAAAGAAGAGAATCATTCGATTCTAGCTCAAGAATTATCTCCTCTTCCACATATGTATAACCATCAGTCTTCTATTTTATCCCTTTTCAAAGAGGAATATATTTTAGAGGAAGCAAATAAGTATGCATAGGAGTATACTTAGTTCATGGCTAGTCAAGAAGATTTCATGAGTGCAGATTAAGAAGAAATCACTATAGGTACACCCTTTGATGAACCAGAGGACAAGGCACAAGATTTTGCCTCTATCTCTGATGAAAAAGAGATAATTTTTTATCATGTTTTGAATGACTTGTTTGAATTCATTGGGGCAGGTTACACTATTCTTCAAGAAGGTTGTGAGCTAGCTTCAGGTGGAGAAGGCAGCATTGGGACTCAAATAAATACGTAAAATTGCTATAAACTATCAAGCTTACCCTTTCAAGAGGTTGGTAAATTTGAAGATGATATTTTTGAAGTCATTAAGGAGGATGATCATGCAATGGAACCCGAGCATGAGGTAGAAGGAGATAAGCCAAAAAATGATGTATATCAAAAGACATAGAGTGGAGAACCAACAGACATTGATTTCTTGATGAGACACGACAACATTCAATAAGTTTTAAAGAACAAGAAGAGTAGGTATATGTTGGGGACATGTTTGACTCTGATTCACTCAAATGCAGGCCAATCAAGGTGACAAGCAGGATGAGCAAGTCACTAGAGCTTCATCCCATTCAGCTATTTGTCTGGCACCATAAGTCTTCTCGCCATGAAGGAAACTTCAAAATTTTTCCTTTTGATCTAAGAGGGAGGCAAATATACCTAGTTAGTTTTATATAGTAGTTTGCTTTCAATTTTGTTGCTCTATTTTCCCATTTTTTCTTTCCCACTCTCTCTTTTAAATAAGTGTTCTTTGAGCACATGGCCGCGGCTCAAAATCTTTTCAAAAATTTCAAGACTCTCGACATATTAAGTCTCTCTCAAATCTCCATAATTCCCCAGATATGTCTAATTCATAAGTGCCAAAAGTGGAAGCTATTTTGATCCAACTTGAATTCCAATTGAAGGTTGTAGTTCATATTTTGTAGAGTTTTTGCACAAGGACATCATTAACCTTGATTTAGCTTTTCAGGATTTGCAAAATAAGTAGGGGTTATTTGATGCTGAACGGTCTATTTATCAGATGGCCTTACTGAAGTTGTGATTGTTGCCACATTTTTATATGTGGGAAATTATGGTTTCTTTTTTAGTAGGCTCAAAAGTCCTTGGGGTCGCCAATAACTATAGAGCAAAAAATTACTCTACGTTTCATTCTGATTTTCAGTTGTGCATTGCAAAATTTTGTTCCCACATACTTTGGTCCAAGATGGTAAAGTTTTGAAATAGAGCACAGGCACTAATTTTCATTTTGATTCATTTTGTCTAAGTGTCAGGGTAAAGCGGAAGCTGACAAGTGTCATCCTCCGAAGCATCTTTTCTCAAGTGGAAATGCCCAGTGTCATCATCTGAGGCACCTTTCATACTTTCTATGAGTTAGTCATAATATGCCATGTATCTCACAATGACTCAGTGGAACGTGCCAAGTGTCATCATCCAGAGTTTCATATTAGCACCTGCATTTCATCTCTTTTTAGTGAAAGGTTTTAACAAGCTAAGTATCAGGATCAAGCAGAAAGCACCAAGTGATAGTCATGGAAGGTCTCAATTTTGATTTTATAAAAGCAATAGAATGTGCCTTGTACCCCAGTAGAAGAGAGCGGAAGCCACCATGTGTCACGATCTGAATTATCTTCATTTTGCTTCACTAATATAACAGAGACTATGGTGGGTCCCAAGTTTTGTTTGAAGCAAGCAGAAGCCGCCAGGTGTCACTGTCTATGTAAATATGAAATGAGACCCATTTATTTCTATGGTATAAATAGAGTAAAGTGGAGATCGCCACATGTCATCTTTTTTAGGTTTCTAAAAAGGTAGCTAAAAGAAGTGGAGACCACCACGTAACCCCAGATGAGTAAAGCAAAGATTGACACATGTCTTTTGATGAAGCAGTAGAGTTCACCACCTGTCTCTATGTCCCTTTTGAAGTTACTCAGGTAGGAAATGCTATGGGTCTTATTTTATTTTAAGCTATTGAAGTTTTGAGGAAGCGGATTGCAACAAGTGTCAAAGGCAAAACATTCCTGGGCAAAGACACAAAAGAGTATAGGTTATGTGGAAAGTGCTACGTGTCTTCAATAGGTGCTGTGGAACACGCCAAGTGTCATTTTTTGGTGTCTCCTAAGTAATAGGAAGATTTTCAAAGAATTGGCTAAGTGTTATCTAGCATTTAAGAGAAGGGAGCGTCTTGTGATCTGTTTCAGCCAATGAACTGCCAGAAGACAAAGCATTTCAGAATCTATAAAATATCTTCTATTAGACACTGCTAGTTTGGTTAGATTTCAGTTGGGCCATTAGATTGGGAACAAGCAGACAATCTAGAGTGAACCCAAAGCTATAAATAAGGGTGAAAAGATCACCAGAAATAAAAAATGAAGAGAATTACCAGAGAGAATTTGGGGAGAGAATTATTGTAAAGAGTTTAGACTTTCTAGAGCTGTGACTAAGTAATATCATTTACTTTTGTTCTATCTTCTTAAGTTGGAAGGTTTATGTAACTGTGCATGTTTTTGTGCCTCTTATGTTACTGGAAAATTAATGAGAAAGTTGAACCCTATGCCTTTGTTGGTATTTTTTGTGTCATTTGCAAAAGTAGTCTAGGTTGTAGACTTTCTAGAGCTGTGATTCGGATTGTCATTTGCTTTTGTCTCATTTTCTTGAGTTAAAAAGTTTATATAACTGTACGTGTTTTTGCATCTCTTATATGACTAGAAAATTCAAATAAGAAGATTGAACCGTATGCCTTTGTTGACATTTTCTGTATCACTGCAAAAGTAGTCTATGCTGTGAGCCTCTATTTCTATTGTTTCCATCTTTTACATTGATCATGCACTTGTTTGCTCTTAAATGTAAATGAATCCTACATATAGTCTCACTGTGCTTAGGATTAAGGTCAAATTACATTTAGGTGCATCACCATAGATTAGATTTTATTTCTTGCATTGATGTTTCTGATTAAAATTCTTATCCCTTTTCCCTAATATATACTTAATATAGAGAAGAACCAACTTCTTAAAAATTTGGAGGTTATTTTAAGTCGCAAGTCCCACATCTTGAAACTTCCCATTGTTGTTGATTAGAATCAAGCACAATTTTAAATTATCAACACATTCTTATTTTAGATATAGAGTATCTAATAAGAATAGATCTACTCCTTGTTTTCTTTTATAGATTTACACTTCATAGTGTACTTTCTCTATGCACACCCAATATCACATAGCTTCATGAGCTTCATCTTTGTAGGTAAGTTTAGGTACACCTTCTATTTTTATTTTATCCTAGTATTCTACTTTGTTGCATCACTAGACTAAAGGGGAGGCAAAAATAGTCATATAAAATGTGAAAATTGGTAGCTTGAGTCTGGCTTGTGACACCCAACCCATAAGACCCTCTTACATACTCTCATGACCCTTCTATCTACCTTTTTATTGATTCTCAGTCATCTATAGACTTCTAAGACCTGGTTCTAGCTTAGCTAGGCTAATTTTCCCATGATAAATCCACCCCCTTAGGTCTCACACCCTTAAGATAATAGTGCCCAAGTTAGACTATAGCATTGGACCCTAGGGTGTCCCCTTTCTAGTGCTCCTATCCAATCACATTTTGAGCACAAGTGATTATTTTTACTTGATTCCTCTTCTTCATTATGTTAGCCTAACATGATTGAATTTAACCCATGACTAATATATCTCTATAAAAACCCATTTAAATTTCATTTAGAAGGGTTGGAAATTATTTTCAAAAGCAATCAAGAATATAAGCAAGACCACTAAGACAATTTTCCCTATTTTTTATATATATCCAACAAATACAACTACAAGATCATTAAAACCCTCACACCAATCCCTAGCCACCTTAAACACACTCAGTTTAGCATTTTTTAATCTTCATTACACTAGTTCAAAAAGCACATCAAGTGGGAGAACTACATATGGCTTGATCCCTCTTCAGATTATGTATGTAGGTAGCGTGCCCATATAAGGGGTATGGATACATGTTCAGTGCATCTTACACATACTGACCCCTATCTTTTTCCAAGTTTTTATTCAAGTTCAAGCACAAGGAAGATCTAGGGTTAGATATTAAATCAACTACACAAGGAGCTTCCTCAATAGTCAAGACTCAAAATTTCATAGGTAGACTAATACAGGGACAGTGGATAAAACCTAACAAACTTAGATCTTTATGACTAGTTTTGACAATATAGGTAGGACTTGGACTATATCACTAGATCCTAATTTGTGATAGTGTCCCAATCCTGCATAACCAATATCAACTTTTAGCTCAGTCATCTCCGTCTAGTTTAAGCTAAGTTATATTTTTCTTCCTTTATTACTATTTTTAGAAAGGTTCAAATTACAATTAAATTATACAAATTAGTGGCTTAATTATCACAATATTATTTAATAACTTAATTAGCTCAAACCTTTAACTAGATTAGGAATAAGACACAAATATTTCCAAAACTATTAAATCAATGAAGGATAAAATAAAAACAAAGAAAAAAAAAAGAAACAAAAATAAACAATGGTTAATCATAATGTTAGCATAAACAACATGACACACAAGTTGATGGACATTTCCCCTAATGGATAGGAATATTGTAAAAAACAAACAAAATGTGGGAATATAATAAAAGGAAGGAGGTGGTCAAGCTATCTCTAGATGCACTAGGTAAGTGGATGTTACATACATAGTTTCTTGGATGTAATATCCAAAAAATAATTCAAGCCAAATGTAGTTCTCACAAGAAATGGGATAGAAGAGAATGATGAGTAAAAAACATGATGAATGTTATAGAAGAGTATGGAAATGGCATCAAAAAATGACAAGAGCATGGGATAAAAAACTAAAAAGGATGGGGAAACTAAATGATAAGTGGTTTATTGTGACTTAGTGAAGGTTCCCAAAATCTTTAAGGTAAAGAAGTGGTCAATATTTTTTGTAGATTATAAATTGGTTTTATAAATGTTTTTGTAATTTTCTAGGTATCTCAACTTGATCAAGAATGATGAGACACTAAATGGTCCAAGCTTGCAAAATAGTGAGAGAGTTTAAACTTATAATTGCTCACAAAATGGTGAGAGCATGGCTTAAATTACTTGAAAAATGATGAGAGCATGACAAGGGGGTGACTGAGTTGACCTCAAAATGAATCAAGTGTTACCTACATAGACCTAGGATGGGGACTCAAGTCACTATAGTTCTACCTTACATCGAAGGAATATGACTAATGTAGCAGCCAATTCAAACAAAATAGGCAGAGTGGGAAAATGACACAATATGACATAGGATTGCTAAGGTGGTACTTCGAGGCATGATAAATAAGTGTTTCCCCTAATTTACCCATAGGTAGTTATAACTATAAAACAATGGCATAATTTAATGATACTAATTTTTCCATATGCATTTATAATTAGTATCAAGATGGTGGGACATTGATTTGCCCAAAGGTGGTTATAATCAGGCACACTTGGTATAAAATAGAACAAAAAATAAAGGATATAACTGCCAAACCACTATCAGACTACTCCAAAATATGACCTCTATTTGGAATACTTGAAATAAATACAAAAACTTGATCTAAATATTCATGCTAAGAGATGCCTTGTAATCATTGGAATAGAACCAAGGTCAAAGGGCTAAGTAGGGAGGTTGAAAACAACTCAATCAATAGGAAAGGTATGGTAGAATGGAATGGTGGAATGGTAAAGTGATAGAATGATATGGTACAAAGAAGATTACTGATTAATATGGTATAACTAAAATTATCCTCATAAACAATACACTAGGTCACTCAAGCAAAGTAACATTTGAGGTGTATAATGTTCATCGACTCATCAAGTTCATCCCTATTTGGTGTGGTGTCCCTGTATGCTCTAGTGCCATAGTTTGAAAAAATTATGAAAGGACCTACCCAGTTGGGTTTAAAATTGCCTTATGATTATTTTTGGCTATGATATTCTTTTTCTTTTATTTAAGAATAAGATCACCAAGCTTAAATTCTCTATGTTTCATGCATTGATTATAGTAGCCACAAAGTTGGTTCTAATATGCTTATAAATTATTTACTATGGCTAATAATTTCTCATCAAGTAACTCTAGCTCTTGTAGGTGAGCTACTCAATAGTCTTCATCATCTAGGATATGCTTCAAATAGATGTGAAAAGAAGGTAACTTGACCTCAATGGGAAGAATGGCCTTAGTGCCATAAACAAGTGAATATGGAATGGCTCTTGTTAGAGTATAGTGATTGGTGTAGTATTCTTAGAGGGCATGAAATATTTGAAGGTTTCAATCATGGCCAACCTCATTAATAATCTTTTTAAAGATGTTGACAATGGTCTTGTTAGATACTTCTACCTAGACATTACGTTATGGGTAATATTCCATGGGAAAATGTTTTTTAATATTGTATTCAACACATAATTGATTTGACATATTTATTTTTGAATGATACACCATTATCATATATAATTTTAGAGGGGATTCTATAGTGGTAAATGAGATAGTTAAAAATGAATTTGGAAAATTATTTTCCAGTCACGTGAGGGGTATAGCTTTAACCCACTTAGTTAAGTATTCTATGGTGGTAAGGATATGTTTATGGCCATATGATGAAGTGGGGTTTATTTTCCATATGAGATCAAGGCCCTATGTAGTAAATGGCCATGGTGTAAGCATTGGTTTCAAAGTCTTGGCCAGGGCATGAATCAGATTGGCATGCCATTGACATTTATCACATATTTTACATATGCAACTACATTTGCATCTATTATTGGCTAATAATACTTGGTACGTAAGATTTTTTTTTGAGAGGATGGCCTTGTTGGTGTGGGATCCACATAATAATTCATGAACTTTCCATAACAATAGTGTAGATTTTGCCAAATTTAAACAACAAAGCAGAGTTCCATCAAAACTATAGTAGTATATGGTTGGTCTGAGTAAGGTATAACATTAGGCATGGTGGACAAAGGCTTTGGATTATTTATGGGATAAGTTTGATGGCATTACTTGATCATGAAGATATTTTTAATGGTCTGAATACCAAATAGAGTTGGGACCAATAATATCATAGATCAATATGATAGTAATGGTGACCATGGCATCTACTATTTTGTTATTGGCCCATGGTATATGTTCAAACTAGGCATTGAAAATATGTTATTTGAGAGTGTTGACCATGGCATTGTATGGTACCAACTTGTCATCCTTGGTCTAAAAATGGTATGTAACCTGATTGATGATTAACTGAGAATCACCATAAACATTTAGATGATGTATGTTCCATTTTATTTCCTATCAAATCCCTACAATAAGTGCTTCATATTCAGCTATGTTATTGGTATAAGGAAATCTGATCTTGAATGACTTAGGGATGATATCCCCCTGTGGTGTTATGAATAAAAGGCCTACCCATAATCTATGTGTTGTGAATGATCCATCAAAATATAAATTTTAGTGATAATCCTTGAGAGGTGTTTTAATGATGGTCATAATGGATTTATCTAAGAATTATAATGTTAGTGGCTTTGTATCTACAAGGGGTACTTCAACAAGATGATCTGCAAGAACTTACTCCTTGATGGATTTTTAGTTGACATAATTTATCTCAAACTCAATGAGAAGCATAATCCATTTGGCCATGTGGCCTTATAAAGTTATTTTATATAGTAGATAATTGAGCGAATCTACTTTGGAGATAACCATGGTCTTGTTGTTTAACATGTAATGTCACAATTTCTAAACAATAAAGACCATAGCTAAATAAACTTTTTTAATGGGTGTATAATTAATCTAATATGTGAATAGTGTGTGGATTAGATAATACATGGTATGCTCATTTAAATTATCATTATATTGAGATAGAAGTGCCCTCAGGGTTTTATCAATAGTTGATAGATATAGTAGGAATTACTTTCTCAGCATTGGAGGCAATAAAACATGAAATTTTCCTAGGTAGTCCTTCAAAAACTAAAAATATTTTTGGAATTCATCATCCTAATGAAATTATACCCCTTTATTTAACAAGCATGTGAAGGGATGACACTCATCAGCCAATTAAGAGATGAAACATCTAATATATTGTATTTTTCCTTGTAAACTATAGAGATGTTTCAAATTGTTTAGTGGTGGTATCTCTATTATGGCCCACACTTTGGCTGGATCAACTTCAATGCTTTGATAAGACATAATGAAGCCAAGAAATTTTCTTAAAGTAACTCCAAGAACAAACTTCTTAGGGTTGAGCCTAACTTTGTATTCACATAGTTTCTCAAATATCCTCCTTAATGCTACTAGATGATCATACTGGTCTTTGATTTCCCTAGTACGTCATTGATGTAGTCTTTAATAATATCATGTATCATATCATGAAATATGATGATCATGGATTTTGGTATGTGGACCCAACATTTTTGAGACCAAATGACATAACCTAATAATAAAATGTTCCCCATAGAGTGGTGAATGTTGTTTTGTGTTAGTCTTTAGTGTAATTTAGATCTAGTTATAGCCTAAGAATCTATCCATCAGTGAAATAATTTCATAACTGGCTATGGAGTTGACAATCATGTCAATTTTGGGTAGAGGAAAGTCATCCTTGGGGCAGGCCTTTTTTATGTCTCTAAAATTAGTGTAGATTTTGATTCCTTCTAGATTTTAATGATAATTTTTTTTTGGATATACACTATGAGTAGTTGATTAGTTGAGTACATATTTCTCACAAGAGATTTTCCAAATATTTATTTACTAATACAATAATGTGAGGATGCATCTTTCATACTTTTTGTTTTACTAGTTTGGCATTAGGATATACCACAAGGTGGTGTACAACCAAGGTGGGGTCTAAATCAAGCATATGTAAATAAGCCTAGGAAAATATTTCAATAAATTACCTCAATAAGGTTGTAAAGACTTCACATTCTTCCTTAGTGAGGGACACACCTAATTTGATCCTTTTCAAGTCATATAGAGTCTTGATATTGATTTCATTATGTCCTCTACTAGAAAGGTCAAACTATCTTATAGAATGGTTGGTAAAGATTAAAACTAGCCTACAATAGTAGAATCCTTTGTTAGGACTAGCTCTTCAAGTTCTCCTAGGCATGATGAATTGGAATCCCTCAAGGGTAGGGATGGCCATGTGATAAATACTATTAAAAACTCTTAGATAATTTGATCAAAAGCTTGTTGCTCTTCAAGACTGAACTCAGACCCATAGGCAAGTTTATTGTTGGTGGTCTCCTAAGCCATGTTTGAAGAAGGTTGAACACCCCCATCTAATGGTGCTTGAAATAGATTTTCAACATAAGAATAGCCTTTTTATTTACTATTTCCTTGGTCTAAAATCACGTTGAAGAGGTTTTCACTTTGGAACCTCAATGTTTTATTTAATTATTTTTGGCTAAGGGTGTTCACCTGCTCTCCAAAATAGGCTTCAAGATCCAACTTGATTGAGAACCCTTGTTTATGTTCTCCCAACAAAATATTGTCCCTAAGGCTAAGAAAATGTAGAAGGTCTCATCATTATAATTTTTTTCAAACAACACTATTGATTCTTGTTGGTCCTAGTCTATCAGTTGAGGATAATATAATGTAAGTGGATTATGGAAAATAACTAGTTGAAGGGTACAAATGGAATTAGTGTCAAACACATTGGTATGGGCTAGGTCGTTAAAATGGCTATGATCAAAATCTACTTCATTGTCAGTATAATCATCACTAGTTGTTGGTGATGAAACTTGAATAAGGTATATGGGGTCACCTCTAGGTAGTCTAAATCTAAGACCATATGTTCCTTTGTATCAAGTGGCAAAAATTAGATCAAGTGGACCTTGTTGATTTATCCCAAGGCCTCCTCCTTCATAGGCATGACACTCCATGATTCTATTCAAAATGGGATACTTGGAATTTAGGTAATAGTTGGCCATTTTGTTGTTATATAACCAAGATTATTCATCTACAATAGGGTCCTATTCTTGGCTAGAGGCTAGTATGAAAATGATGGGTACTAAACTATGTAGTTGGCCTTTTCCATTTCTTTACCATTCCATGAAAGGTGGTTTAACTTTAGGTCTTCCAAAGGACTTGGGGTTATATGGAATCTTAACAATGTGGAATGCATCATGGGTCAAGTATTCTCTTACGTTGTTAGCTGAGATGGTATAATGATTAGATATTTTATAAGGTGGAATGTGGGAAAGTGAATCAAGGGTATTAGGGTCAATGTAGTTGGCCTCTGGTTAATCAACAAGTATTTCTTTTCCCTTATCCTTCTTAGCAACCAGATTCAAGCCAAAATGGTAGTTATAGTTTTGGTACTCAGCCTCTAAATATTTACAATGATCGTATGGCTACAAATATCCATGGACAGTGACCTCTATACTAGAGTGGGGGAACTTGATACACTGGTGCAATGTTGAAGGGATTGCCCAAATATCATGTATCCAAGGTCTACCCAAAATCATATTATATGACTATTCAAGGTCTAACACATGGCATAAGGTATCATGAGTCAAAGGCCCAATGATAAATGGCATGTTGATAGTGCCCTGTGATTCTTATTCTTCATTATTATAGGCTTTGATGGTGATTATTTATAGCTATAGGTTAGCTATTGTGTATTTGAGAAGCTTGATGAGATTTAGAGACATAATATTTAGGCTTGATACATTATCTATGAGGACATGCTTCACTTTGTACTGAATTATGACAAATTTGATGTACAATGGATTATTATGTAGTGGGCCAAGGGATGACATGTCACTTTGGTTGAATGGTAATTATTGGCTTGGAGCTAGGTGTCTAACCAAAGCTTTTAATTTATCTAGGGATATGTCATTATGAACTTGGGATTGGCCAAAGAATTATGCCAAGATATTCTTGTGGATTGTAGATATACACAATAAATCCAAAATGAAGATTTATGCAGCCATCTTCTATAATTGTTCCATGATATCAAACATCTTTTCTTGCACAATGGTAGTAAATAGCTTATTCCTAGAAAGAATAGTTGGTTATATTGGTGAAGTGGAAGATGGTTGTGGGCTTAGTATGGTAATCTTTGACCACCAAGTATGATTTCATAATTGAGATTAGATACAAGACCATTATTACTAACAGATGAAGGTGGAAGGGGACCGAATAGGATAAATATCAATTGCTGATGCACTTGTGCATGGTCTTAGGATAATGGTGAGTTATTAATATAAGGTCCAAAAGTGGGAATCCCTACTTACTGATATGCTTGTATGCAGTCCCAAGTCAAGGAAGGATCACCCACATAGGTTGGTTGATTGGGAATGATTAGCAATGGTCTTTTTTGATTTTTAATTGGTCTCAAATTGATGGAGATGGTGTTAACATGACCTCCTAAAAGATGGCTTACAAACTTATTGTAGTCATGTACAACTGCATGGTAGGTTTGTTGGTTGTTGGCATCATTCTAGCCTTGGTTTTGTCCATTCATTTGATGTTATTGGTGATAATTTTGTTGGTTTTTTTGGTTTTGCCTTGGTTGTTGATAGTTTTGTCTTGGTTGTTGTTGTTGCTATTATTGGTTGTTATGTTGTAGAAAGGGGTTTTGATAAATTCCCATTTTATGATTGGATGTGGAAGCTCCACAATCCAATGTGATCTCTTCATTTTATAAAATGTTTTCAATCAAATGTTTAATTTGCACATAAAATCAAAAATTATGGATATTAATCTAATGGTACTCATAGAATTAATTTTGCATATACCAATCTAGATAATCAATGTCCTTAAGATAGTGTTTTGGAATAGGTTAGTTAATTAGGTTAGTTGTGGAAAGATTATGAAACATGGAATCAATGGGTTATCCAATGTCACTAAAAATAAAATGAGTAGGCATAGTTATCCTTAGAGGAGGGCTTTATAAAGGCATAGGTTACTACATTTTTTCCACTAGTCTAGGCTGTTGTGCTTGCTACATTTACTAAATGGGTTGTTGGTGAGGAGTAATTTGCATATGTGGCATTAGCTGGGCAAAAGGTGTTTACATCATTTAGACATGTCATGACTCAGTTACTCTATTTCCCACAACATTCTTATTGTGATTCAACTACTTGGGTTTGTCATAGTTATTAGCTTGTGCTAGTTATGATGCTTGCATTTGGACTTGGTTCTAGTTCTGGCCATTGTTTTAGTTTTGGTTTTGGGTCTGATTTGATGAGGTAATTTTAATGATCCATTTGTTAATAAGGAATATTTAGATAAAAAACCTTTGTTAATTATTTACTTAAAAATATGTGCACAATACAACTCCAAATGATAAGATATCTCACTGTGCAAATTTTTGGTGAACACAATGGCTAGTTACTTGTCTGGTAGACTGTGGGTGAATTATCTTACAAGTGCTCTCCATCACTATAGATAAGTTTCAAAGCTTTCACCAAATTTATATTTGTGTTGTATCAAATCTACCAACAAAATCTCATGCTCGAGATTGTAGAAGAAGTGTTGCACAAACTTATCAAAAATATCATCAAAATCAAAAACTAAATTATTGGGTAATTTTGAGAACCACTCCAATGCTTGTCTTGATAAACTCCTTGGAAATAATAGTAAGAGGTATATATAATTATAGGCAAGTGGCTAGCATACAATAAATAATTCCATCAAATGGGCCTTGGGGTCACCTTTCCCCTTGTATTTGTCAAACTTTGATGGTTAGTACCCTGGAGGAAATGGTATCTATAAGTACTCCATGTTGAAAGGGTAGGAACACAAATCATCTAGCTTAAATTTTTGGTCTATTTCCAAGCTTAGATGGTATAAATTGCATCCTTCATTTGTTTCAATTCTTAGGAGAGGAAACTAGTGGGAACTTTGGCTTGAGGTAGAGGTTGGGCAGTCAAAAGTGGATTACTTTAACTAGGGTATAGTGGAAGCATTTGTTGGGGAACATTGGTTTGGTTTAGGAATGGACTAGGAATATATATATGTGGATTAGGGTGTGATTATTGGAATTGCACACATTTATATGTGATATTTTAGTTAGGATTGGGTATATGGGCTTTGCTTTGGGGAAATTAGGGTTGAGATGGAGGGATATGGCTATATTTTGCCTGTTGAGGTTGAATAGGGACTTGCTACTGACTAGTTAAACCTTGATAATTAAGGGAAACTTGTGAACCAAGGACCTATTATTGAGCTTGTGGCACATTTGGCATGAAAGGTAATTATTACCTAATTGGTACTTATGGAACATTGAAACATCTTGGTTGTGTGAATTATTTTTGGGATGTAGATGTATGTTGAAGGTTTGGTATTTTTCATTGACAAATACTCATACACTATTGATTATATATCATTTGTGATTGTATTGGCATGTTGGTCTATGACTGAAGAGGTATGTTAATCACTACCTAGCAAGGTGGAACATTGGTTGCCCCCTATTGAGGTGGTAAAACATTTTGCCTTTACCATGTGGGTATGTTAGAAGGTGCCTATTATTGTGGAATGTTACTCATCACCTATTGTGGTAGACTAACATTCATCACATTTTATTGAGGTATGGTACTGGTCATTGCTTGACTACTTAATCCTTGAGGTTGGGTGCTAGAAGAAGTAGCTAGTTGAGGATCAACAATAATTATTTGTAGTTGGGAGGTAGAAGTTCCCACCCCCTACATTTGTAAACAACTCATAGTGTTGACTAAAGGTAAATTTTATTTTTGACTAGTTATTTATGTATTTACACCACTTTTATTTAGATTAGATGTTACTTGCACATTATCCACTATGTTTGGCTTACTATTCTACATGGAAGAAAAAGACACTTCTTTGATGGTAGGGGTATTGAGCATGTTTTATACTGAATTGATTTATATAAATGGGTCTATACCCTAATTTTATTGGCTTGAAAATTTAATTAAAACTCTTGTTGAAGGAGCTATTTCTATAAGAGGAGCATTTGACATGGTCATATTATTAAAGTTGTATTCCGAGTTTAAATATGTCTGATATGTTATCTGCATTTGTATGAAGTGGTCCTCTATGAGGTCTTTTCCTATGAAAAGTATACAAGGTCCTAATATGGAATTGAAACTATAACATGAGAGTTGATAGAAGAGTCCTATTCATTGTTATTATTGTAAGGCATTTTATAAGGCCCTCTTACTAGACTTGGTAAGTTTTCATTGAGAAAGTTTGCTGGAAACTTAGCCCCTACCTCTATGGCTTTGATTAAGACTTCATCCTTATTTAAAATCAAGTATTGATCAAACAAATATGGGTCATAAGATGATGGCATTATAATGTAATAAGGTTGATGTTAGACTTATTTTTTAATCAAAGGTATGCTAACCAAATATTGTGCCATCTATTATTGGTCTTGCTCTGATTATAAAGGAGTGTTGACTAAATAATGGGCCAAAAGGTATTGTCTCTGTTACCCTATTTTAGTGTTTTAAGGTGGATAAAGATCTATCTCACAAATGACATCATCTCCGTAGGGGTATTGAACAAAGTCTTCTTGTGTGATAACATTTCCATAACCTAGATTGTACATGACGCCACTACGTGTAGAGTGAGACATGATTAAATCAATGGTGAATGTTTCATGATGTTAGTGACCAAAATTGTACTGAAGTAATTAGGCCCTTATCAAGTGAAAATGCCTAAGTCCAACCCAAGCCAAGTATCAATGTCTAAGTCAATAGCTCATTTACTATTTCAAAGTGATATTTTAGAAAGGTCAAGTTCATGTTTAAGTAGATAGGTGATTTAACTTGGTCTTTACTTAGTGTTATTTACTTTAGGCACTTTGCATCAGGTATTTTTTTATATTAATTTGGTCTTTACTTGGTATAAAGTCCTTAAAGTCTTTTAGAAAAAAGTGTTCATGAAAATTGTCTGAAGGCCATATTCTTTCAATCTTTTTGTCCACACAAAAAGCCCGAAGGGCCATTTACTTCAAGCATTTTTACACAAAAATCTCAAAGGGATATTTCCATTATTTTGGGTAAATTGTAAGGACTTATTTATTTCAACTGAAGTGTTTACAAAGATCTTGAAGGACTTTTTCTTCGAGCATTTTGTCTACAAAAAAATCCCAAAGGATTATTCCTTTGGTTATTTTATCCGCACAAAAATCCTATAGGGTTAATTCCTTTAGGTATTTTTTCCACAACAAAAGATCGAAGGGTCATTTTTCCTTTGCAAATTTTTTGAAGGGTCTTTTCCTTTGGGCATTTTTCCCTTGAAATTTTTTTGAAGGACACTTACAGAACGATCATTTTGACTTTGTAAAATTTTGGAAGGATCATTTCCTTCCGGTATTTTGCCATTATAAAATTCATGAAGGACACTTTTAATAGGTCAAAAGGGTATGTCTACAGGGTGAAGGACACTTTCAATAAGTTTGAAGAGAAATTTCAAGAGATCTAAAGGATCATTCCAAAAGGTCAAATGGAAATTATGTAGGGCAAGTGCCCTTGACAAAACTTCTGAAGGGTATGCTCAAATGGCTGAAGGGTACTTTCAACAAAGTTAATATAGAACAAAAGTCATATTTAATTTAGGAATTTTTCTCATGCAAAAAGTCTAAAAGAATTGTATTTCTTTGAGAAAAGTACCAAGTTCAATTTCTATGGGGAAATTGGTTCAGACAAAATATCAAAAATAATTGTCTTGATGAAGACAAAAAGATCTAAATCTCAATTCCTTTGGCAAGAGTGAAAATGTCCAATTCCTTTGACAAGAGTGCATAGGTCTAATTCCTTCAGAAAAAGTGCCAAAGACCATTTTTTTAGGGAAATTATTTGAGGCATTTTGTTTGAAATAATTTTTCTAATGAAGGCAAAAATCTGAAGGCCAAATTCTTTCAGGCATCTTACCTATGCAAAAGGTCTGATAAAGGTCAATTCTTGCATGAAAAGTGTGGAGTAAAAATATTTTGGGTAAATTATCTTAGACATTTTGTCTAAATTAATTATCCTAATAGAATACCCAAAGGTTTTTATGAGATAATTGTGCCACGGAAAAGCCCAAAGTAGAAGTGCCAAAGCAAAAAGGAATGTCAAAGACAAAGAGCCTATTGATCAAATTACCATAGAATAAAGTACCTAAATAAAATTTTGAATTACAAGTATGACAATCTCATGATGTCTTTTAGTGGGTATATAGATGTCAACTTTAAGTTGTAGGGACTAGTTTTTAGGATTCAAATATTCCAAGATGGTCATGCAAGCATCAATTTTAGAATTGATGAAGTATCCATTTATTTTAAAATATAGGTAGATCCAATAGCATGCCTTTGCATAGAGAAGGATGAGACCGACGGTGTGTGATCAAAACTGAAGAGTCAAAAGAAGATAAGAATCCCATGGGGATACCAAGTGGCACATCTTTGGGTTCAAGAATAGATAGTATCCAATAATGCTCCACTCCTCAAATCATGATCTAATGGAGCATGTTTGATTGCCCTAGCTAGATCTGATGGTGTATATCCAATGTTGAAAATTTAAGGACCTTATGAGCAAATGCAAAAATGACAAGTGGCATGACTTCATGCCAAAAATTAGAAATTGAGCATCTCACATAATATCTACGGCTCATGTTTTTTTAGGCTAGGATGATCTAATGATGTAAGTCAAGGAGTTTTCAAAGGGATTGAATTACTTAAGAAAGTGATAGGTGTCTAGATTGGAGCCAATCAATCAAATTAATCACTCTTAGGCCCCATAAATGCCTAGTTAGATCTGATGTGGCATGCCAAATATTAGGGTGTGGAAAGCTTTGGTTTAAAATCTAAAATTAATGGTTCTTTCATGTACATGAAAATGATTTGAAAGTGTAGAAGAAGTTCTAACTACCAGAGCATATTTTCCAAATCGCCATAGATCTTTTCTATTTTTATCACAGCTAGAGCTTTCCAATTCTAATCATCATAAGGTAATGGGCTTTCCTTGGCATGCACAAAAAGGAAAATTTCTATCTAGAAGTTTCCATGATTTGAAATTAATCAATAGAAGAACATTTCCTGATAGGTTACACATGAGGACAAAATCTATTAGGATCTTCAAATGATTTTTTTCCCCTATCTATGTAGGTGAGTGGTTGAAAACATCTCCAAGAAGTTACATATGATGGATAATAGTTATTCAAGCTTCTACTATGAAGTTCACCATCTAGATCATGAATTCACTGGCATATTTAGTTGAAAGATCAAAGGTCTATTGCAAATCTTAATCATTCCTTGCAAAGGTAGTTACAACAATGATTCTTTTCTTTCAAGTCGATGAGGATCTTAGGTGTGATAAAGGGGATATTCTAGCTGGAAGTATCTTGGTAGACTTGAAGGCTTATTATACAATTTTGAAAATTGTGACCCATAGTTATAGATTCAAAAATGTATAAATAAAAGGTTTGTCTTATTTTTGAGAGGTTAGTTGACCATTGTGTTAGTCTGTGTCTTCCTTAGTATAGGCTCTTCCATATTTTGGGATCACTATTATATATATATTGTCTCTCTTACTAAGGTGGTTACAACTATACAACCATTAACAAGCTCTTAGAGCATCTCTATATGTCTCCCCTATTCAACATGGAGCAAATACACCATGCCTATCCCCATGGTAGCATTTTGAAATATTGATGTATCTAATATTTTCTTGTAAAGTTAATGAAAATGTATGTGGTTCTTTGCTATTTTCTATTAAATAAGTGTATTAATATGTTTTATAAATGTTTTTGATAGGAAATATCATTCCCTACTCATTATTGGTTGTCATCTTGGGCTTAGAGCTAGGTTATAAATCCCTTTTTGTGTTATATTTGGAAACATGTTGTTGAATAACTTGTTAGGACACCCTAGGTTTATGGATTTAATGGGAAAAGGCAAATCACTCCAGGTAGTTCCATTAACTTGCATTTAAGTTTTCTACATCTTTGAATTAGATGATGTCATGAATGTTAAAATAATCCTTACTAATTAAAGACCTACATTTTACCATCCTACGTTTTATAAATAACTAACTTGTCCTACCCTATCCTACCCTACGTATAACATGCCCTTTGCATATATTAAGTGTTATTTGCCTATAGATGCATAAACATGGTATATTTAACATGTGTCTAGATTTTGTTCTTTAAAGCCTAGAATTACAATATTTTATTTAGCCCCATATGTTGTTGAATATTATTTCAAATTAATGTTGTAATCATATTCATATCTATCTTTAGTATCTTGTATCTAGCCTAAAAAATTTGATCATTCCATGTGACAAGCTTTCCTAGGTGGAGTGAGCAAGTTTGGTTGTGTTCTAGTCATATTTGTGTCTCTTTGTGCTAATAATCCCCATGGATATTGAATTGTAGAATCTCTTCATGTGATCAAGCTACCCCATAGGTTCTCTCACCTTGGTTTAGGCAGATCCAAAAGTAGTATAGAGCTAACCATAACCTCTCTAGGTGCCTTTCAATAACTTTTTACATCTAGTCTAGTCTAGATGCCAAACCTTACCCTAGCTACAATGACATTATAATGGGTTTTTCATCTTTATTTTCCATTTTCCTCAAGTGTGCAAGGCTAAGCACAAGAGGTGTACAACAGGGAACCAACACTCTTTTGGCACTATTGCTAGGGACATTTCTTATCACCCATGTTGCTAGGGAATCTTAAAAAGAGATATAAGTATTTATAATTATAAGGTTCTATACTTTTTATTTTTTATAGTGGGAATATCTTGGTCATCAATGCCACACCACTCTACTAGGGACGTGTCAGGATTTGAGATTTGATAATTTAACATATACTATTTATTATAAAGATTTATGGATTTATCATGTTCTAAGGAGGTTTCCCCATACTGAACATGAATTTTAAAAGTTCATTATCTTTGATTTCATACATCATCACTAACTTCAGCAAGATATGGTTTAGTATGTATCACTTCAAGTTTTTAAATAGATATATTATAGAACTTTGATTCTAGTCGTGACTCTAAAAAATTATCTAGTTTTAAAGAAAGATCAGTGCCCATATTCAATATCTTCAACTTTGAGAGTTCTCTTGCTTGAAAATCTAAAAGGATGGAGGTCATCCTTCAAAGGTGACTCATCTAAGAAACTTGTCTTGCCCCTAAGTGTTCATCAAAGAAGGAGACAAGTTTGGGGGTCTGTTAAAGAACTAAGTGTAACTGCTAGAGATTATGTAGGCTATCAAAACTATAGTAATCTTGAGCTTCTATTTATTGAAATTACAATTGCTATATATTATCATAATTTTTTTGATCATAGCCTTTCTAGTGATTTAGCACCTTACAACCCCATTTATTATCCAGATCTTTCTCAACTAGCTAAATCCCCTCTTAAGTTTGATCCTACAAGTACACCTCATTCACCCCCTCATACCCCTTTTAAATTTGTTATTTGACCTACCATTGAACTAATTATGAGGCATAGGAATCAAAATGATAATGAGCATCCTACATTTAGAATTCCTAGATTTACACCTATAAATTTTGATGACATGGAAGGTTATCCTAATGAAGTCCCAAATGAAGTAAGGAAATGCCTTCCAAGATTTTAAGGGAATAATGTAGTTAGTGGTCATCAGTATTTGAGATATTTTCAAAATATCATCAAAGACTATGAGGTTGAGAATGAGGATGTTTGCACTAAATTATTTGTGCACACACTAGAGGAAGATGCTCATGAATGGTTCAATTCCCTTCCCCATGGATGCAATGATTCATAGGAAGAGATATTGAATGTTTTTAGAATTTAGTATGGTGATAAAATTGATCCTAGGTTTCTTTTATCCAAGTTAAAAAATATCAAAAATAACCCTAACGAGTGTGTGTAGGACTTCAACATAGGGTTTAACAAGGCCATGATGTAGTTTCCTAGGAATAATAGGCCTAGTGAGATAATGTGCTTAATCAAATACTATGATGTATTTAACAAGAGGGATACATATTACTTGAGGGAAAGGATCCTGTTAACCTATGTTTGGCATTAAATATGGCCATCCAAATTTAGAGTAACATACAA
The DNA here is from genome assembly GCA_037957365.1 of Torreya grandis. Taxonomy (NCBI): domain Eukaryota; kingdom Viridiplantae; phylum Streptophyta; class Pinopsida; order Cupressales; family Taxaceae; genus Torreya; species Torreya grandis. Next base: position 7,114,919 of record JARHVA010000140.1, read on the forward strand.
GTTGTGGGTATTCCCTTGAACAAGTAGGCTAATGCAAAGTTGGTTGATCGAGAAAAGACACAGTCCAAGGTAGCCAAGCTTGAGGAGAATATTAATACTTTGGCCTCCACTATCAAAGAGATATACTAAAATTTGGATAGAAATAAGAAGGGGATGCCTCATAGGCCTAAACATGATGTTAGAAGTTAGAATAGTGGAGCTATAAAGGAAGTGCCTGAACCATTACATACTAAGGTAAATGCTATGAATTATGATTTTGACATTGATTGGTGTGACAAGTACTTCCTTACACACCCCCCATGTGATACAATTGAACCCAATGATGAAGATGTAGATGGTATTGAGTTTGAATTTGATGATGATGATGATATTTTGATGTTTTATTATCAAGACTCCCAATGTAAGTTTTCTACCTCTATGGAAATGATGAATGCTACTACTGTATAATAGTTTTGGAGTGTAGTCAATAAGGTGTGTACCCAAACATATGAATTTACTTGTGATGATAGTAAAAAAAAATAATATGAGTTACCCAATCATGATGCAATTAAAGATCTAGAGTGTGCTTTGAAAGAAATGCTAGACATGGTGTAGGATTAGGTGATTTCATTGGGAATGTGGATGTTACGGAGAAACCAATAGTTCTTGATGATGGGGTTGACAACAATGGTATTGTTTGGAAGATGTCATTTAATAAATATGGGGTTATCTTTTATGCCCTAGAAGATGAAAAGTTCCAAACCCTATTCAAGCAATAATTTGAGTACGCAATTGGCATTGTTGATCTTGATGCACTCTTCTTTGGTACTAACATGATCGTAACCAAAAAGCAAGTAAATTTATAGCTACTAAAAAGGTACCAGGATATTTTGAATTAGTATTATCTAGAATTGAGACCAAGTAAAGAGGATTTGCTTCAATGTGTCATCCTATTACAACCTAGCAATAGTACTTTCAGGCATGTGTAGAGATTATTTTACTTCATCTTGGCCACCAAGCTACTACTAAAGTTTAGAGAATAAGGGATGGTAAAATTTTAGAGCCAAAAAATAATGGCAAACATTTGAAGTATTTCCTCAATTAAGTCCTTAACTTGTGTAACATATTGTATAGTGTTTTGTTTCTTGTCCTTATATTATTTTGTTTTTCCTCTACTTTAGGCCTTATTTATACAATTTCCCTTCATGTTTTTTTGTTTTGTGTTCTTTTCTAGATCTTCCTGATATATTTTTGTCAAGTCTACCTTGTTTTGTTGAGACTTCATGAGTGTTTGCTAAAAATTTCTAAGTCTCAACTCTATAAACCAATGGATTGGCACTTGGTCTTGTGGTCTATGGTTCTTTGCACACCTATAGGGGGTATGCATCCCCGAGTGAGAGCTAGTGTTAGTGCCTAAAATTACATTGAAGCAATTAGGCCTTTGTAAAGTGAAAAGGCCTAAGTCCATCCCAATCTGAGTATCAACATCTAAGTCAGTATCCTAATTACTATTTCAAAGTGTTCTTTTGGAAAGGTCAAGTTCATATTTAAGCATCTAGGTGATTTAACTTGGTATTTACTTAGTGTTATTTCCTTTGATCACTTTACATCGAGTATTTATTTATGTTAATTTGGTCTTTAATTAGTAAAAAGTCCTTAAAGTCTTTAAAAAAAAAGTGTTTGTGTAAATTGTACAAAGGCCATATTCTTTCAGGCTTTTTGTCTTCACAAAAATCCCAAAGGGCCATTTCCTTCAGACATTTTTTCTGCACCAAAATCCTGAAGGGCTATTTCCATTATTTTAGGTAAATTATAAGGACTTATTTATTTTGGAAAAAGTGTTTAAAAAAATCCTGAAGGATTATTCCTTCAGGCATTTTGTTCACACAAAAAGTCTAAAGGATTATTCCTTCAGGCATTTTATCCACACAAAAAGCTTAAAGGGTTAATTCCTTCAGGAATTTTGTCTGCATAAAAAGCCTAAAGGGTCATATTGACTTTGAAATTTTTTTCTAGGGTCATTTCCTTTGAGTATTTTTTCCTTACAAAATTTATGAAGGACACTTGAAAAAGGGTCATTTTGCCTTTGAAAAATTTCTAAAGGATCATTTCCTTTGGGCATTTTGCCCTTACAAAATTCTTGAAGGGCACTTTAAATAAGTCTAAAGGGTAAGTCTAGAGGGTGAAGGACACTTTCAATAAATTTGAAGGGCACTTTCAAGAGATCTAAAGGACCATTCTAAAAGATTGAAGGGCAATTATATAGGGCAAGTGCCCTTGATAAAACTTCTGAAGGGTATATTCAAATGGCCAAAGGGTACTTTAAGAAAAGTTACTATGGAGTAGAAGTCCTATTTCCTTTGGATATTTTACCTATGAAAAAAGTTTGAAAGAATTACATTTCTTCAATAAAAGTACTAAATTTAATTTCTATGGGGAAATTATTTCAGACAAAATATCTAAAATAATTTTCCTGACAAAGACAAAAGGAGGTAAGTCTCAATTCCTTTGGCAAGAGTAAAAATTTCCAATTCTTTCAGAAAGAGTGCACCAGTACAATTACTTTAGCAAAAGTGCCAAAGACCAATTTATTTAGGGATTTTTTTCAATAATTTTATCTAAAACAATTGTTCTAATGAAGGCAAAAATCCAAAGGCTGAATTCTTTCAAGCATCTTGCCCATGCAAAAGGTCTGATAAAGCTTAATTTTTATAAGAAAAGTGTGAAGTCAAAATCTTTTAGGGAAATTATCTCAGACATTTTGTGTGAAATAATTATACTGATAGAATGCTTGAAGGAATTATTGTGGGATAATTGTGCCATATACAATACTAAAGTAGAATTGCCAAATCAAATAAGAATGCTGAAGATAAAGATCCCACTAATCAAATTTTCATGAAATAAAGTCCTTAAATAAATTTATGAATTACAGTTATGATGGTCTTGTGGACATCTTTTGATAGGTGCATGAATGTCAACTTCAAGCTGTATGGACTAGCTATTGGGATTCAAATGTTCTAAGATGGTCGTGTGAGCATCAATTTTAGACCCTATGAAGTAGCCATTTTTTTTCAAATGGAAACAGATTCAATGACATGCATTTACATAGAATAAGATGATCTGATGGTACATGATCAAATCTAAAGATTCAAATTAACACAGGAATCTTATAGGGCTTCCAAGTTGCACATCCTCAAGGCCAAGAATAGGTAATATCAAATAATCTCCACCCCTTGGATCATGATTCAATGGAGTATATTTGATCATCCTAGCTAGATCTGATGACGTGTATCCAATGTTAAAAAGTTAAGGACCCTGTGAGAAAACATAAAAATGACAAGTGTCATTTTTGCATGCCACAAATTATAAATTAAGCATATTACACAAGATCTATGACTCACATTTGTTTAGGCTAGGGTGATCCAATGATGTGATTTGAGGAGGAATTTTCAAAGGACTTATATTGTATGAGGAAGTGATATATGTCCATATTAGAGCCAATAAATTGACTTAGTCACTCTGAGGCCCCTTAAATGCCTAGTTAGATCTGATGTGGCATGCCAAATGTTAGTATGTGGAAATATTTAGTTTAAAAGCTAAAATTGATGGTTCTTTCATGGATGTGGTAACAATTCAAAAGTGTAGAAGAAGGTCTAACTACCAGAGCATATTTTCTAAATGGTCATGGATCTTTATTCTTTTCATCATAGTTGGAAATTTCCAATTCTAATCATCACAAGGTAATGAGCTTTACTTGGTATGTACAAAGAGGAGAATTTCTATCTATAATTTTTCATGATTTACAATCAATCAACAAAAGAGCATTTATAGATAGGTTTCACATGAGGACAAAATATGTTAGGCTCTTAAAATGATTTTCTCCCCCCAGCTATTTAGGTGAGTGGTCAAGAACATCTCCAGGTGGTTGCATATGATGGGTAATAATTATTCAAGACTCTAATATGAATTTCACCATCTAAATCATGAATTCACCAACATATTCAATCAAAAGATCAAAGGTATATTGAAAATCTTCATCATTCTTTGCAAAGGTAGTTGCAATAATGATTCCTTTTTTACAAGTGGATGAGGATCTCAGGCGTGGCATAGGGGATATTATAGTTAAAATTATGTTGGTGGACTTAAAGGCTTGTTTTGAATTTTTTCAAATTGTGATCCATAGTTATAGATTCAAAAATGTATAAATAGAAGGTTTGTCTTCTATTCGCGAGGTTGGTTGGTCATTGTGTTGGTTTGTGTCTTCTTTAGTATAGGTTCTTCCACATTTTAGGATCATTTTTGTGTGTGTTTTGTCTCTCTTACTAAGGTGGTTACAGCTATATAACCATTATAAATATCTAGGAGCATCTCTATATGTCTCCCTTGTCCAACATGAGGCAAATACACCATGCATGTCCCCATGGCAACATTTTGAAATGTTGATGTTTGTAATATTTTATTGTAAAGTTAATGAAAATGCATGTGATTCTCTACTATTTTTTGTTGATGAAGTGAAGTAATATGTTTTACAAATTTTGTTTATAAGACATCTCATTCCTTGCTCATTACTAGTTATCATCTTGGGCTTAGAGCTAGGTTACAAATCCCTTTCTATGTTATATTTGGAAATATGTTGCTAAATAACTTGTTAGGGCACCCTAGTTTCATGGATTCAATGGGAAAAGGCAAATCACTCTTGGTAGTTCCATTAGCTTGCATTTAAGTTTTCTACATCTTTGTATCAAATGATGTCATGAATGTTAAGAGAATCCCTATTGATTGAATACGTCCATCACACCATCCTCCATTTTTATAAATAAATAACTTATCCTACCCTATCCTACCCTACATATAACAAAACCTTTGCATATATTAAGTGTTATTTACTTGTAGATGCATAAACATGGTATATTTGACATGTGTTTACATTTTGTGCTTTAAATCCCAACATTATAATATTTTATTCAGTCCCCTGTGTTGAAAATTCTTTCAAATGAAGGTTAAAATCATATTTATATCTATCTTTAGTAGCTTGTATCTAGCCTAGAACATTTTCTCATTCTATGTGATAACCTTTCGCAGGTGGAGTATACGAGTTTGGTTGTGTTTTAGTTATATTTGTGTCTCTTTGTGATAATAATCCCCATGGATATTGAATTGTCGAATCTCTCTATGTGAGTAAGATACCCTATAGGTCCTCTCACCTTGGTTTAGGAAGATCCAAAAGTAGTAGGGAGCTAACCATACCCTCTATAGGTGCCTCTCAGTCATTTTATATATTTGGTCCAATCTAGATGCCAAACCCTCCCTTAGCTACAATGACATTTTAACAGGTTTTCCATCTGTGTTTACCATTTTCATCAAGTGTGCAAGGCTAAGTTCAAGATTTTTATAAATGGGAACCAACACATGACAAGAGGGGTTAGAGTTCTATAAAATCTAAAAAAATAATGTCTAAAAAAGATAAAAGGTTTAAACTCTATCTATCTTGGTCAAAAGGATGGAGCTGTATCTCCAAAATGGTTTTCTACAAAACTTGGTATAAAATAATATAAAATCAAATGTCTAACGTTAAATGTCTCACACAAACAAGATCAAGTGGATGAACTAAAAACAAAATGCCAAACTCTATGTTCAAAATGTTACAAATAGGTATACTCTAGGAAAAGAAAAATTTCTGTCTTTTGGCCAAATGTGGTGTCAAAAGCTAGGCTCAAACAAGGCATGTTCTAGGACTCTTGGCCAAACACAACATCAAAATATATACTTAAAATAAAGGGGTAATTAATCTAACAAACTCATAACACTTTGGCATAGATGAGGCACTTGACTTCAGACATGGACTTGATCAAATTAGTTTGATGCACAAAATAAAACACACTTGGGGATAGACTATTTTCTCCCAAATAATGGTACAAACTAATAGTTTTCAAATTTGGGTAAATAATTAACCTAAGTTATGTAACCCAAAAGAGAAATATCAATATCTAAGTCCTAATTAGATAAGGCCTAAACAATAATCAATCAATGTTTGAATTCAAACTTGTCAAAGTTAATTAAAAACTCAACTTAGTAAAAAATATGTGTTTTGATCACATAAGATAGACAAAATTGAATGTCATAATGACACTAAACAAAGACCACAAAGGCTTACATGGTTTCAAATGTGAAACTTGGACATAAGACAAGACAAGTCTAAAAAATGATTTGAATAACGTAACAATTTTATCGCTCTCTAAAGATGTAAGTAATGGTTTGTTTCAAAAAATCCAAGGCACAAACTTGATATAATTTGGGCAATGTAACATTAACCATTTCAATCATGTGACATACATAACATTTTTGACATAAAGTTTCAAGGTAAAAGCACAATTTCAAATGGATGACATAACACCTTCTCAAACAACATAGTGTGGATAAATAAATTGTCTAGACGTGGGTAGATAAATAAAGTTTTTAGACTTAAAGACCAAACAAGAAAGGAAAAAATGAAAAAATACAACTAATTAAATCATCTTAGATCTTAAAAGGGTTGGTTAAATGGGGTTGAATAAAATTATAGTTTTCAAATGTCTAGATTGGTCCCAAGTGTGATTAACACTAGAGATGCATCACGCCAATTGAGTTCATACCATTTAACTTAATATTCAAGGGTCTATTCCTTTGCATAACTATTCCATCCATAAACTTCTTAGTGGAATCCCCTAGTTAACTAGACCTAACTTGGGTCTTTATTATGAAAGGAGAGGTTAGTCACTCAACCCCCTGGCTCTCACATTATGTGTGTATTGATTTATATACCCCATCATGGAGTGATGTTAAAATACTATAAGGAGATGAAACCTTAGGTCAATTATTCCCTAAAGAACTTATGAAGAAGCTATGAACTCCCCTCTATAATCCAATTTGCATGAAAATAAAACTAAGTGGAAATAATTTAATGTTATGTTTAGATCACCCAAACCATGCAAGTTTTTGGGAGAGCCTAAACAACATTCTTTCCACACATTGAAATAGGCGCAAATTTCAAGTGAAAAAGTTTGTTTGGTCACCCAAGTTCCCTATAGGGGAAGGGGGAGAGCATATGTGCACCTTTCATTTTGCATAAAATCACACAAGTAAAAAACACTTCCAAGAATTGGAATCTAAGTGAATTTTTATTTTAGGCACCGAATTGAGATGTGTGATAAAGTTTTAGGCCCCTTGGATTAAATTTGAAAATATTGAAAGGATTTTCATAGAACAACTTAAGCAAAAACACCTATGTTCATCTTAAGCACTAAAACCAAATAGTCAATTCTTAAGCATTCTATTTAGGAACCAAAATGAAGTGTTAAAGACTTAGAAAATTCATTTTAAACACCCAAAATGAAATTTTCATGAGTATAAACTTACAAATTCATGTTATGTTCCTACCTTGGACTTGCAAGGGTTAGAGAGTTTCCTCCTACTTTGAATCACTTTTAAGGGTGAGCAAACAAGTTTTCAAAACATAACTCTTGGGTTTCCTATTTTTAAAAACATAGAGACCAATATTAGTCACCTATGACTGATGCCAGTTACCAAGGAATTAATGTTAGTTGGTAATAACTGATACTAGTTGATAGATATTGAGATCAGTTGCTTGTGAACCCAAAGGCAGAACAAATATGATTCAAAAAAGATTAGTTAGCTCAAAATTAGATAAAAACTTCTCAAAACTTGCAACACAATGATTAGATTGAGAGATTACAAGATATTGAAACCAATAAATAAAAATTATGAGTGCTAAAAAGATTCAAAATCCAAGTTTTGTAAGTCATGTTTCACCCTACATCTTGACTGATGATGGTTACCAAGAATTGAGCTTGATTAGGTATAACTGATGATTGTTAAGAATAATCAATGCCAATTATTCTTGACCAATGTTGGTCTTTATGTAGATATGAGTTAGCACAAAAATTAAAAATACAACAAAAATAAAGATAAAAATCTAATTTTGAATATATTCAAGCATTCATTTGAAAATTTATGAGTTAGATCTTGGTCTCCCTGGTATGTGGGATGCGTTTAGGTCCCACCAAGTGTGCCCTTTGTGACAATAGGAATTTGACAATAGAGAAGAGGTTAGAACAAGTCTTAGTTTCATAAAAACAAATGAAATCAACACACTAAAAATCTAACATCTCTTAGCCTAGATCTTAGGGGGAACATAGTGAATAAAATCATATGAAAGCACAACTAAAATGTAAATAATGACAAATCCCTTACCTTACTTAAGATCTCCAAGTGATTTGTTCATGGCTTGCTTGACTTGTGCTTAAAGAGTGTTTGGAAATGGAGTTTTGCTATCTCCTTCTCTCTTTGGAACCATGGTTGGCTTATGGCTTATTATTTCTTGATGGCTTGACTTATGGTTTTAGAATTATAACACTATTGATTTCAATCTTACTATAAAACTTGCATTATAACTTTACTCTATCCTATCTCTCCAAATGAAGAGGCAAATGCTTGTATTTATAGGTTTAGGAACTAACCCTAACTCAAGGTGAGTTAAGTTGTAGTTTAAACATGGAATGGGTTCAAACCTAACCTAAGTGAGTTGATTAACCATAGTAGAGTTAAATGGTGTCAAAATCTTATGATTTAAAATGAATATTCATGGGTGAGATATTTTTAAATATTTTCAAAGGCTTAAAAAATCACAAAAAGTAATCATGAAAAGCTATGATATTCTTGATTTTTGAATTTCTTTTTCAAGTAATTCATTAATTGATCATGGATAATTCAACTAGGAATTTAATTAGGTTTTTAATTTTAATTAAATCTGATTAGGATTTTTAGAATTTTCAATATTTGATTTATGTGTGCACTTGCCCCACTTAATAGGTCTATAGGCCAAATTGTATGTTATGATGCCAAAATATGATTAAAGATGATTCTATGAGAGGTTTTTATTGCTTATGGTAGGATAACCCAATTATGGATGTTTCAACATGATTTTGAGCTTTGAAGAAGTATGCACAAGAAAATTTAGGATGTTTAGTGATTCTTATGCTTAATTTTAAATGGTTGGTAAAAATTGGTTTGAAGTTCAATCGAAGGCCATTGGTGGCTAGTTTTAGGTGTCTATAGGAGTAAGAGAAAAGAGGTGTATGTCCATGAATAGAATACTATTTTTTATAAAACTCCATTTCCCTCTCCCCAAAAACCTTTATCTTGTCCTTCATGGAAGTCTATCTAAGAATACTTTTAACATGATAAAGAGGCATTAGTTGAGAAGGTGGGTGATCAAGTTGTAGCTGATGAAGAGCCTCAAAAAGGATATGAGAAAATTAAAGTAGTTGATGAATAAAATGAAGTGCCAACAAAAAAATTTAATGTTATTTACCTCTAAAATTTATTCCAAGTGTATCCTTCCATCCCCATCCCCATTCATGAACATTCCATCTCATCTCCCATTTCCCTTTCAACCCATGAATCTGTTCACCACCCTCCCACCTCATTCCTTCTTAAAAGAGAACCTAAATTATGTGAGGAAAGTAATGAAGAATAATATTAGTTTGAATCTAACCAAGAAGATGACATGAGCATATATTATGAGGAGATCACCATAGGGAATCCCCTTGGTGAAGATAAGTGTAAGTCAATTTTATTGAATGAAGAGAAAGATGTTGAGTAAGAAATTGAACCTATAAACACAAGAAAAGATGTAGCTACTATTGATATGGAGAAAGATAATTTATGGAAAATATTCTATGAGATATGTAATGAATTTGAGGTCCTTCAAAGGCCTATAACCCCTATTGTACAAGTTGAAGATGTTGAATATGATTTGTCCTTTTAATTAAAACATGATAAATCCCAAGGTATCAAGGTTGTTGAAGTGGTAGTTAATGAGTTTGTAGCTAATAAAGAGATTGATCCCACTCAAAGTACCATTGAGGTCAAGGAACCATTATTGGATGAATCATAATTGGGTATATTTTTAGTTGAGGAGACTAATTAGAAGAGTAGGGTTGTTAGAATACAAAATGAATTCACCTTTATAGGTGATTTGTTGGTAGTTACTTTGATTGCATTAAGGATCACGCTAAGGAGATTGTTAAACATCATGAAGAAATTGGATACATAAATGAAAATGCTTAAAAGGAAACATGCTTCATGTATTCATTCAATTCATGGAGTAATAAAATTTTCAAGCTTATAATTTGATCCAAGAGGAAGAATCCTATTTAGGTTAGTTTGTACATAAGTTAGTTTGTTTGAGTTATTTTGTGTTTTCCTTAAGTGTTCATGAGAACACAAGTGTGTTTGATTTCTTCTCTTGTCTTGTGTGTCTATTTCCCTATTGTTTGGTGTGGTTTTTATATATATTTTAGAGTAATTTTAGTGTTAATATGATGTATAGGTAACTCCATATCCCAATGGAAGGAGATGACAACTGGACCTTAGCATAACAAACATGCTACCCCTAAGAAATCACCAAAATGTTGACTAATTTAACCCAATGGTTAAATAAGTCAACCCTCATATAAGTTAAAGATTACATAGGGTCCCTTAGGTCATAAAATATCCACCATGGTTATTAATGAGATAAAATTATATGTTTTCATCCTTGTCATATTTATATGGTTTGTCTCATATTATACTAGGCCACCTTTTGGGTCATTCTAATAGGTTGTATGATTTATAACCAAATTCAAGTGTGTGAAGATATGTATAATGTACCATGTGTCAGTTAAATTTTAGATAAACTATTTTTAATTGAGAAAATATAGGGATTAATGAATAAAGAAAGAGTTTAGCTACAAAATAGGGAGTTTTGGGTAGTTGTACAGACTATAAGACAAGTTTGGCATATGTGGAAGATTTAGTAGTGTAATTTTAGATCCCTAAAATTTATATCCATGTTAATATTAAATTTATAGGTTCAAATTTATTAATAACCATTCTATCTCTCTTCGCTCCCTTTGGCAGGTCAAACAAGATAACCAATTTGTAGCTGGTACAAAAAGGAGGAGTGGAATTGGTCTGAGTGCACTTGGGGGATGAAATTAATCCTAATGGAATTTTATTCCATGTCAATGGTTTTAAAAATGGTGGATTATGCTTCATAAACCATCCTTAATAATTCTAGTGACTTCAAACTACCTTCTCATCCCTATGGCCTCCAATTTTCTTATCTATTTGAAGTTGTCTGATGCCTCCAAGTGTTGTAGGTTTATTTGAAGAGAATGAAAACTCCTTTCATGTTATTTCCAACTTGTTTTTCACTTTTAAAGGCGAGGAGATAAACAAAATCATCTCATTGTGATAATAGATGTATACTAGTGATAGTCCGTAGAATAATGTCTTGATAAGTTGTAAGTGACAATGTGATTAAGGTTTGTAAAGTAACTTGAGATGAAGATAACCATCAGTGTGATGTTTTATCCAAAACCTAGTTTATCTTACATGAAAACTTAATTTTAAGGTCATGGTGGATTTATACGTTCACTATCATATAAGTAGAATATACTTTGAATATGTATGCCTCAAGGAAAGGAGGTGCCAATGGTCTGTAGAGGATTAAACTATATACTTAGAATTTTTAAATGAGTCCCCATTATCTCCAAGGATTATGACATATTCTACCAACTCTAAAGGAGAGCCAAGTATTCAAGACAATGAGTTTGTTGCCTATAGTCAAGCATAAATGAAGACCTATAGGTTTCTGTGTGTAGGTAGTCAATGTACAAAGACTTGATGATATGCCTTGAAGAGGCTATAAAGCTTGGAATGCAATAAAAGAAACCTATCTTAACATAAAATTGATATTGTGAAGTAGTAAAAAGAAGACAATCCAATATCATGCATAATAACCTATAACAAAGTGAGAAACATGAAAAATGAGAGAATTTACCTTATTTTATCTTAATAATGTTTCTGCCTAACATAATGTCTTTTGTTGGTGGAATATAGTGAGGTTTGTGTGAGCCTTAATGTTCTATCCTATTAGCCTAAACCTAGAATTCACTTCTTATCATGAGGGGAAGTGGTCAGATCAAGAGGAAAGAAGGATTGAGTGACTCCTAAGTTAGGCAAGTGTTCACTATAGATTTTTAGTGAAATATAGTGTCTTAAGATCAAAGAATCTTGTAGCTTGTAGTGGCACATAACACATTCATAGTGAGAGACAAGAACCTAGTTTGCAAGCACAAGATGAGCTTATTCAAGTATGCGATTACCTCATTGACCTTAGGAAGAACAAGAGGTGTGAGATTTAGTACCAAGATACACACCATCACCTATAATAAACTATTGGCTTTCCTAAAATTTCATACCTACAAGTGACATAATCAACATAGATTACAAGTTAGCCCATGCCCATGTGAGATGTATGACTAGTTGGTGAACAATGATGTAAGGTTGAAGATGATTACATGTTAATAAAACTCTCATAGTGGTAATATATATTTCATATGATTCTCAAATGAAAATAATAGAGACTAATTAGTTTTCAAATGACACACTCAGTTAAATATGACTTTACACATAATAATCAGACATAATGAGCTAGTTTTGAGGAATTTGATGTTTGAGAGGTCTAGAGTTATGATCAAGTTATAAAATTTGGTAAAGAGAATTATCATAACCTAAGATAAACTTATATTGCCTCTATTTTACTTTACTAATAGGATAAATACTCCTTGTTCTATCTCAGATAGAGAGCACTCCATGAGCTACAAAACTGCATGTAGGGTATATGAGTGTTGAAATTATAAGTAAGAAGTCTTGGAATGATCATGAAATGATGTCTATAGTTATAATGAAAGTGAAAAATCATGAATAAGTCCCTATAATCATTATAAACCTATAGAGGGTTAAACACACAGTAAGACATAGACTAAGCCTATTAGGCCTAGACTACGCCTAAACCCTCATGGCCTATATTTTATTCCACATGGATAGATGAACCTCACAAATGCTTTAAGAACTATAATAAGAGATGAAAAGGTTTTCATCAGCCATTATTTTGCAGAGAGAATCCAAAAATTGGTCATTCAAGCCTATTTTCCTCTCAAACCTACCTTGAATGTACAAAATCTCAAAGGCAACTTTATTCTACTCATATCTATATAAAAGGATTGCATGGTTAAAAAAGGAGTTAGTGATAGTTGAAGGGGGTCTCTAGATCAAACTTAGTGGAATTATTTTGGAAGTTTAGCATCCATTTTTTATGAACCATTGCTAATAGTTCAAGAGATCGAAAACCCTACTAAGACCGTCTTTCAAACCCGATAGGAAAAGATGAATGGAGATGCATATAAAAGTGGTCAAATGACTTTAGGAGTTTTTAAAACTAGTTTTTGATTCTTCTAGGATCCTTACCACCCATTTGGTATGTACTATATCTTGTACAAATAGACCTAATATGGTGTTTATTATAGGATTTAACTAGATCTATAGGTGTAGATGAGAATTGTTGACTGATAAGTATTGAAATAGGTATATATATATTTGTTCCAACCTATCATAATCATTTATCACCTTGATTGAGTATTAAAATACCTATGTTAGCTCATTTATCATAGCTAGTCTAAACAAATAGTGATAATGAAACATGACTACCAAAGTTGGAAAGTGAGAAGTGGTACATTGAATATTTGGAGGTATATATGATTGATCAAATGAGAAAACTATCTTGAACATGTTTCTAACACATATTACATGTATTTATTTAAGCAAATGCATGTCATTTAAGTGACAAGGGTGAGGACAAGTCTAGAAGGGCTAGTGAGTAGTCACAATAAGCAAATAACAAGTGTCAAAGAGGTGATGACTTGCATCAATCATGTTTTCACATCCTCAATTTTAAAGTATGTGTCCATGATTGATACAACCATTCTTGACTATCAAGTGGAATCTACATTGAGAAGTGCATTTTCAAGAAGAATCATGGAGTGCCTCTACACCAACCTGAAAGATGTGTCATGTTTATGATGTACACCTATTTAAAAGGACTTCCTGACCTATTTTAGACTTAATTTTCTTTCTTTGTAATTGGTTATCATAGTTTTAAACTTGGAATTATGACCTTTCCACTTCTCTTCTTCTCTCTCTTCTCCTTTGCTCTATAAATGTAAGCCATTTTGATAATTATATCTACGACACACCTAGTATGGGGAAGACCTACTAGTTTGAAACCTTATTTTTCCTTTGAATAAGAATTATAAAGTTGATTTGATCTCTACAATCTCTTTCCTAAGTATGTTAAGTGGTGTAGTTTGATGTTAAGTGATGAATATGTTCTCCTTGCTTCCATTTTTCCCTTGCATGTTTTGTGTGATGGATATATCTTATAATAGGTCTCATAAAGTGCATGTGTTTGATAAGTGTGTCTTGAAGTGTAAGAGGGACTAGTAGTGTCTAGTATCAAACGTTTTCACTCAAATCTAGATGTTTATAGTAATCTACCTCTATGAGAAATACTAATGCTAGAAGGTCATAGAGTTGAATTTAGTTTTGGTAGTCTTCATCCTTAGTGCATATGTAAGTGTGTTTATGGAATAATATTTTGGTGTATCACCTCATTAGTATAGGTTTACATTCTATTTCTTTCTTCCCTTTTCACCTCCAAATGACTAGTCTAGTGTAGTGTATGAGCTTAAAGGACAAATTAAGGGATCTATCCATTTAACCTAGAGGTTTACCTATGTTATAAGCAACCCACACACCTAGAGGTAATCTAATTTTTCACTCAATATAGAGTAGGCTTGAATAACCATCTCTATGGTGCAATATTGAGTGACAATAGGTCTTTATTTCATAATGAAATTTCATAAAGAGATCATCAAAATACATCTTGATTGTGCCTAAGGTTGTGAGTCATTGAAATCCTAACATAATATATTCTCCACCCATGGGAATATAAAACATAGGGAAATCAAGATTGTAGTTTCCCATTACTAATTTGATAATATGGCATTTACCAAAATAATTTATTGTGCCCCCATTTGTAATCATGACTATAAATTTTGGGTCTGGGTAAATAAAATAATTTAGGCACACTACCAACTTATTATTAATGAAATTATGTGTACTATTAGAATCAATTAAGACAATCACATTTTGTTTATTTAGTGTTAACACTCCAAACTTCACCCTTAGGAGAAGATTGTTCAAACCTCTCTAAGTTTAGGGTAACATGGGATTATCCCAAGGCTATGGGTGACCTATGGATGGGATAAACCTCTTATTTATGGGGTTATCTCCCTTGGTGCATCCATTATGGCTCAAATCCTAAACCTAATAACTTGTTGGGGTGAAAAGGGATAAAGAAACATGAAATAAACCTAACCTAATGAGGTGATGCACCAATATAACTAGGTCTTTCAATTTATTACTATGCTCTCATATAATGAATCAAGGATGATTAGACCACTCAAATTCAATTGTAGGTCCCTTCACATCAGTATTTAAACATAGAGATATTAGGACATGCATGAACTAGGATAGATAGTCAAAAGGTGAATTAAATCAACACTAATGGCATGTATTCATCCTTAATTCATCACATAACCTACCATGACACTTAATGTGACCTAAAATGAGTTATGATGCTCACAAGTAGGTAAAAGTGAGAGGAAAAAATGAAAGGGATTCATAATTCTAACACTATCACTCATGCACCATCATAAGGATACACTAAAAACAAACATAAAGAAGTATTAATTAGCTTATCATTCATTAAAAAGGAAGAAAATAAGTGTTTAGTGAGGTAGGGATTTTTCATAATCCACCAAATATTACATTCCAAGCCAAAAGAGGGTGGCTTTATAGAGTGAGATAGAGGAGAAGAGATACGTTGGATATGTTTAAGGAAACATGCCATTCATTATGAGGTATTTACAATAATTAAGGAAGAGTGGAAATAGTCTTAGTAACTCTCCAACATGCATCACTCCATCCATCATGGTCCCTAAGAGAGTGGCATATAAGAGACCTTACTACACTTGAATTCATTAATGGATCATTAACCCCTTTTAAAACTATATCCTTGATTAATTAGGGATGAAAATTAGCCTTCTTGGTCAACACTCTCTTCTTTATGGTTGAGGTTTTATATGAGTTAGTGAAGAGGACTCCAAGGTTCATCATGATATGAAACTACCATTTGAGGCCTATCCATCTGCTTGGCACCTTCAACTGATCATGGCATGTCTATATGATGTTTACTAAGGTCACCATGATACCCTTGCAATAATTTTCACATTTAACACATGCTTATCACTCTCTTGAATCAATGTCATAATATTTCCCCTTATTGATCAAGTAGACCAACTAAAAAATTAGGCCTCTTTGCTCATATCTACCACTTGGATGGCCATGAGACATACATATAATCCTTAGAATAGGTAAGTGATCATGTTTCATGTCCATACAATCATAATAAACCATGCCATGTGCCTTCCAAATAATATACACATGTAACTCTACCCTATTTAGGTGATTAGGTCTCCTTTTACTAACCTTTTTGGTGTAGACCTAAAATGGAATTTAAAAGAGGATTTGAGAATGTTTTGTAACCTAAAAAGATGAAATATAACTCATACTTCCCTCATCAATGATATTTAATTGTTCAACTTACTTAGAACCCTATTTACACACTAAAACCCTATAAAACTACAATTTATGATGAATTAATATAGTATCTTGTACAACCAATGGCATGGATGGGACCTACTAAGAGTACACTATGGGTTTTAGGTATTTTTAGGACCATTTCAATGCAAATTATTCAAGTTTTCTTAAATCATGTCTTTTGATTGGTTTTGGTAGGTTGAGAGTGTCATGAACTCTTAACGATTGTTTATATCCCTAAAGGATATAATTTAAAAAAAAATCCAAGGAATTTGAGTACATAACCCCCCTCAACCTTCCCTAGCTACTGAGGACCCCATGCATTTACTATGTATAGTTCCAATGTGGAGAAAGTTACACCTCGAGCTTAAAATTTGCATTCTGGGAGGTCAATGAAGAGAAACAAGGTGTAGAGGAGTAAAATGCAATTGGTTTAACCTCTAACACTTACCAAGGGTTTGTGAAAACCCACTAAATATGTTTCCATGATTTATTTTCCTTTCCCACTCTTCTAGGTGTCTGCAGACCTTCCATTCCTCTACCTATGGTTTGTAGGCTTCTAGGCTAGTTTGAGCCTAGAGGCCTGCAACTTGAGTTTTCCCTTATTATCCAGAGTCCCAATCTTCTATAATTAATTTATGACATTTTAAACCCTCCCTTATGATGATTTCCAATTTGAAACACTCCTAGATATGTAGTCTATATCCAATTTTTAGTCACAAACATGTTTAGGCCTAGTTATGCCTAATTGGTCTAGTTGGGTCATTAGGCTCTTTCTTATCTTCATAGGACTAGGGTACTTAATTAAGGTTGAGAAATCTTAGGATGAAATTTAAGGACTCTATTTATACTCTTATACCTTACTTTATGTATCTTTCTTTTCACTTTTATTCTTGACTAAGGACCTTGCCTATGGATGTTTTTAGACCTGCTTGGGCTACAAGTGTGAACCTTTTCTTTTATTAGCACTTGAGATTGTTTTATATAGCATACATGATGCATATTACATTCCATATATGCACAGGTTTGTTGGAGTGTATGTGTTCACACTGGCTAGTGGTTTGGGCTTTTACCAAACTAGTTTTTTTTTAGCTATGTTCACACTCACTTAGGAGTTAAGCTTGATTAGGATTTAGTTAATTAGTTTTTATGTGTCAAGTATTTACACACATATTTTATGTGTTAAAATATTCCATATCAATTAATATAATTTCACACAACAAATTATTTGTTGTGCATAACTAACCTATTATGCCTATTTAATAGGCAATCCTAGTACTTCTCATAGACTAGTGAAGAGAGATAAATTTGTGGGTTATATTATTCTTTGAGAAAATAATGAAGAGACATGTCTATTTACATAATGTCTGAGATGTCATTTCTATGGTAATGGCATGCAGGAATGATCTTGCTAGTTATGAGTTCATTTTGTCACATTGGCTAGTCGTTTGGGATTTTACCAAACCATTTTTGTTTTTAGTCATGTTCACACTCACTTAGGATTTAAATTTGATTATGAGTTAGTTAATTAGTTTTTATGTGCCAAATAATTGCACACCTATTTTTTGCATGTAAATATTCCATATCAACTAATATGATTTCACATAACACATTATTTTTTGTGTGTAACGACCTATTATGCCTATTTAATTGGCACTCCTATTACTTCTCATGGACTAGTGGAGAGATAAATTTGTGGGTTGTATTATTTTTTGATCAAATAATGAGATATAGAGATTATTGTGCATAATTATTTTCTGAACTTGTTTTTTGTGCATATTTTTTTTGATAGTTTTTCATGATAATGGCATGCAAGAGAGATCCTAGATAAATGAGAAGAACTATTATTGATAACATGGTATCAAAGTAGGTCCTTATCAACCATTACCCAACATTAATTCAAGCACTTATGCTTCTATTTTGACATTTTTAAAAATCCGTACATTTTTCATTTACTCAAACTAGATAGTTAGCAATTACTTGTTTTTTTATCTTTGGTATATTATGAGCCCAACCACAACTAGTCATACCATGTTCTATTGGTTTGACATGGATCCATTATTTTGTGTTTTTGATAATCATGTGCTACAACTTGTTTAGGTAAAACCTTTTGGTGCTTTAACATTTGACTATCATATGAATTGCTACAATTTTATGCAAATAATAATTATAATGACATTGGCATTCTTGTTATATGTTTATTGTTGGACCATTCATAATTAGTGAAAACATTGGATAGAGATATGATACCACTAACATCAATTTGGATTATAGATGACTCAATTGCATCAAAATTGAGATCTATAGTGGCCTGATCAACTTGCATTGGATGGAGATTTGTTTTTTGTGAACTTAGTTTCTAGATTCTTTTCACATAAAAGTGGCTATAGTTATTTTATGATTCTTTATCAAGTTATTCATCCTCATTTTCATACTTATAAATTATATATATAACATCCTCAAATACTATTGATATAGATTCCATTGAATTCATGTAAAAAATTGAGTTTATAAATTCATATATAGATTCTGAGGAGTGAAGAGACTTCAAGAGCATACACAAATCTAAGAAGGGTTATAGATCGATGGTATAAGGTAAATAAAATGATATAAAGTACACTTACAAATCCATAATAGGGCTTGAATTTGCATTGATGTTATTTTTGAATTTGAGAAAAATGACACTTCATATTAGATTAGTATGCCCCACATGTTAAGTGCCATTAGGCATTAGATGTCATCCAAGTCAACCAACTACAATAAAGACCCAAAAAATTAGTTGACCCAACCATTTGAGTTGCCTTGAGACTAAGACTTAGATGGACATTGGTTTTATGGTGATATAGAGAGCTATAACAATTCAACACTAATTGTAGGATCTCAACATTGAAGACTTCATAATGGCATCAAATTTATCTCCAATGGCCAAATATTATTTTAAAAAGTCATGACATCCTCCACAAGAATAGTGTAGAGCTCAACACAGCCATGTTTCAAAATATCCAACCATAATTTCCAACCACATTCTTATATAACTCAAGTTATTTGGAGATTATGATCTTTATACTTTTAGATTGCACTTTTTATCACCTGTAGCTCATAAGGGCTCTCCATCAAGAGTAGTCTTTAACACTACCTTCCTAATTCCATCTTGTGATCTGGTATGTTGAGCACTACGAGCATAGTTTATCCTCTACCAACATTCTCTCCTCCACATCACCCTTTATGCCAAACATTTCCACACAATCAGAGGCCTAAATCTTCACTTGCCATGACCATTGTCTATCCTCCCAAGAACCTTTTAAGCTATCAAATGTCATGTTTGGATAAGGTAAATCCTTTATTTTATACATTAATAATGAAATCAACTAGACTTCAAATAAATGTTTTTACAATATAATATATGTGGGTTACCTAGCTGGGTGGCTATTTATTTTTATTGAGACACTCAAAGTGGGAAGGCTCATGGTTCAAACCCACCCACTTCCACCAATAACAAAGAAAGTGGACCCCCTTCCACTACAAGGTGGATACAATATTTTAAAATATAAAAGATAGAGATTTGTTTATAAAAATTGGGGATTTTTTTTAAAGTGGGTAAATAATTTTTTTAAGTGGAGGAGCCAATAGTTTTTTGTAAGTGGGGGAATTTATAAAGTAGAAAACTAATGTGGCGGGGCCATTTCAAAATAGTGATTAAAGAATGGTGTGATTTTTTTTAAATTATTTTTTTAAAAAAGAGGGAAATTTTATTTTATAAAGGGGGAATCCTTATAAATCAATTTTTTTTGAGGTGGACACTTTTTTGATCTCAAGTGTTGAATACTAGAGGGAGAGGTCTGCTCTAGTAGGAAGTTAGACCTTCTTATAGGAAAACAAACATATTTCTTGTTCTAACCTTCTTTTTTGGAGGTTTTCTTCATTTTACATCTCACACATTGTACTCATTTCACTTGTGGATGCATTTTTGGCAGAGTCCGATGTCACTCTGTGTGCTTGTGCCTTTTGGTCATGTGTTGTACACATAGACACATTTTCAGTGGTAATCAATGTCCCTCTTTGCCTTTTTAACCATTATTTATTTTTTCCATCTTTAGGTATGGATTATCATATGATTGAACCTCTTGGTGATTAAAATTACACCACTTGAAAAACCAAAATATAGATGCACTTATAGATAAAGGGATTGTGGAGATTTGTTATTGGTGACTTTCCCATTTTTACAGATGAGGATGATATTATATGGTTTGCATCCTTGCAAAAGGAGTCACTTTTGTTTATTCACCTCCATGTTTTTGATATTTTAAAATTTCATATTTTGCATGCCACATCACTTAAGGAAGCATGGGACATTATTTTAGAATTGTTTGATGAGGTCATTTCACCTCTAATTATTCTTATTTATTCTTCTTCCTCTCATAGTGAGGATTCTTATGTTGGTGACATTGTATCTCCACTGTCTTATCTCATTTATGATGGGGTAATTCTTGAAATTGATATGCATGAGGACTCTTTGGAATCTTCTCCTCCTATTGGTTCTAGTCCTCCTTCCATTGTTAGTGAGCACATATTTTTTGAGGATGAGATACTTCACCTCATGATGTAGATTTGATTATTGGTGGTCACTTAGATGAGGTAACTTCACCTTCTCTACCTAATGATGCACATTCTAATACAATGGTGTTTTCTCCTATTTTTTATTTTGGTATGACTATTAATAGTAACCTACCAATCCCTAAGCAACCCGTTGATCTTATGGTCTCTTTCCTAGCACTTCAAGAAGAAAATAAGATACTCATGATGAAAAATTATCTTCTATGCTCTTTGATTCATGAAAAGGATGCCCTCATTTTTTATCTATAGAAGAAACTTGTTGGCATACAACATAAATATAATACCCCATCATGTATTGAATCTGGTATGCATCCACTTGATGGAATTTTATAGTGTGATCTACCAGATTATGAGTAGCCCATTATTCACGTTACTCCTATTGTTACAAATAATATTTTTGTGCCTACTATTATTGAAAACTCTACACATCCCACTTTATTTCCACCTACACATATGCTTGCTTATTTTTAGTAGCATACCACTAGATTTGGCTCTCACATGCTTCATTCCATGGGTCATACTACTAGACTTTTAGGTATTGGGAAGTGTTTACAAGGTATTTCTCTCCATATTCAAACTATTATGTGGATTGCTTGACATGGCCTTGGTTATGATGAAGGTGCTTAATATTCATTAGGATCTATTGATAGAGATCCATATTTTGTTCATTCCACTCTTTTTGACAATTATGAATTACATATGGGATTTTTTTCACCTTCACTCAGGCTTGAGAAACCTAAGACTACATTGGTTAGACATGATCTACCTAACACTTATTTGGATGTTACCTCACATTATTATATCATGGAGTTTGAACCCACACATATGCAAGCATATTCATCCACCATTCATGTTCATATGGGGTGGAATTATGATCGTTATTGGTGGTGTAGATAATTTTCTTTAAGAGGACTCTACAGGTGAGGTTTTTTCACCACTCACTTTCTTCAATTGTGTACTATTCCTCCTACCTTTTGATGCTACTTAGTTATTTGAGATTTATGTTAGGTAGATATGTTTTTAGAGCCTATATCACTCATTTTAAATTTATTGTCTACTACATCTTGACTATATTATGGACTTTATTGCATCACTTGGAGATATTATTATTTTATGGGACTTTGTTTATAGTCACACTAAGAGTCATGGAGTTTTTTCTTCATGTTTGATTGTTCCATATTGATCACTTTAATATTTAGTTGTTGACTATCCCATCACCACCACATATATATTATTGAGATATATGTATCTATACCTTTGATGTTGTTATTCTCCTTCATATTTGTTCTGGAGTTTGATCTCCCTCTAAAGAGTAGCTAATCTGGTATAACATAATGTCAATATTTTATTGTTTTATAGTGAGATTGGAACACTCATACATATATGTTTTCTAAATCTCTACACCCACTTCAACATTATGGGTGGGTGTGAACATATTACTTCAAGTGTTGTGCTTCTTGCTATCCCTTAGCATACCATATTTTATTTTAGAGGTAGTTGATTGAGTGCATCTTTTGTTTGATGGGATTCATTCCATGAAGTGCACCTAATACAGGTTTGTGTTGATATTTTAACTCATAATTCCTAGGATGCATGTAGAATATGTTCTCTTTTTCCTTCTCACTATGGTTCTACTATTATTTGGGTACCTTGCAGTGATACATTTTATCATTGGTAACTCTTTTTTCCTAGGGTTTTGTGATCTATGTTTTTTTATAGAGTGAGCATCGTATAAATTACCAATTCCTATTTAACTTGATGTATTATGGTAAGATGGATTGGTTATCATAGGGTCACTTTGTATTTCAGTATGGTTTATACATGGGTGCTTGATCAAGCATAGTTATCAAGACCCATCAATTTCTTTGATTTCTCTCTTCATCACTCCCTATTATGTACTTAAGGGAGGGTGTTGGAGTGGATGTGTTCACATTGGCTAGTGGCTTGGGCTTTTACCAAACCATTTTTGTTTCTATCCATTTTTGTACTCACTTAAGAGTTAACCTTGATTGGGAGTTAGTTAATTAGTTATTATGTGTCAAATATTTACACACCTATTTTGTGTGTGCAAATATTCCATATGAACTAATATGATTTCACATAACAAATTATTTGTTATGTGTAACAACCTATTATTAATATTAATTAGGCATTCCTATTACTTCCCATGGACCGATAGAGAGATATAAACTTATGGGTTGTATTATTATTTAAGGAAATAATGAGAAACATAGATTATTGTGCATAAATATTATCTGAACTTGTTTATGTGCATAATGTTTGTGATAGTTTTTGTGTGGTAATGGCATACATGAGAGATCCTGGATAAAGGAGAAGAATTATATTTTTTGACAAGGTCCTCTGAAACTCTTCTAATCTCATAATATCTCTTAAACATGTAAATATCCTATAATTTTCATACCTAGGCTTGTTCATGCCCATTTAGGCCTAAGAGGCCTAATCAGGCCATTAGTATCTTCTCAACCCCAAGGAATAAATAATTCAATGAAAAACTTTGAGGCCATTTAGAAGACAAGTCAGGTGCCTTATTTTCAATCTCTCAGTATATCTAACTCTATGCAGGGTTCAACATATCTCCCTTATCATACTTGCTTACCTGTTTAGGTAATAATTAGGTCTATTTGATACTTGAGTATAGACCTCCTTCTTTTTATAGAATTTTGGGGTTATGTTGATCAATGAAAACACAAGGTTTTAATTCTCATAGACCCATGAAACCTTTCCAACCTCATACTACCATGAGTCAATTTAATCTTCATGATTCTACTTGATTGCCTATAGGTGTTCTACATGTTTTAATTGATTTTACTTAAAATGAAACCCTCTAATACCAACCTACCTGACACCTATAATAGTCCATATCACTTATTGGAGGTGTAATATTACTGTATATGGTTGTTTAGACTAATTATCAACCATGGCTAGAGAAGATAAGAATGATCAAACCTAGAATAAGCGTAGTCAAACCTTATTCATCACATAACACTTATTACTTTATCTTCACAATCTCTACTCCTACCTTCACCACATATGTGACAATTTCCATAAAGAAGCCATGGTTGCAAGTTATGATTTGGAATGTGAGATAGGTAAGGTTCCTCATGTAGGTGCTCTAAGATTTTTGGATGTCCTTGACTACCTTTTGATTTGAACTCTAATCATGTTGAATAAACCCCTTATTTTGGATATGAAGACTATAGTCCTATACCCCTTTGTCCATATTTGATGGCTTAAGTGAGTCACTTGACTTCATACTCTATATTTTATAGTCAAAAACATAATAGATCTCAGTTGTAGGTGTCCAAGACTGTGTTTCAACTTGAGAGAGAGAAGGTGGGAATAGTCATGACCTTGAATAGGTCCCCACAAAACCTCTTCATCACTTATCATTCCCCCAGTGGCTTTTTATGTTCTATCCCTACCTCCATCCTTGTTAGTATAACTAATGCTACCAATATCCATCAAGAAGCCATGGCTATAAATGTTTAAAATAGATGATGATATTTGAAGTGGGATTTACAATATAGGGTCTATGAACCTTGAAATATTATTAATGTCTTGATAAAGTGATCTTGGCCCTTCCATAACACACTAATGCTCTCAACCTTATCATAGGGCTTGCATACCCTATTTTACCCCTCACATAGGAAATATCCTATCATGACTATGGAATAACATTATTGGGATTTTATGAACCTTACAAGGGAAATTTTGAACCTCTCAACAAATTCTAATTTATGCAAATGAAACTTTAGTGATGGTGAAGCTGATAGGTGACATGGTTCCTTCTCTTGAGATCTATCCCCTAAGTCATTCTTAGAATTCATTTTGGCTATAAAAATATGTATTACTTACCACTATAGTATTTATATATCTATTTTACCTTTGAAAACATGTTTTTATACTTTGTAAAACCTTGGAACCATTGTGTTGGAAACCCTCAGATAGATTTGTAGACTTGTTCATTTAACTTAGACTATTTGACTGCACATGTAACTATGAGTACTGATCATTTTGTGGGGTTTAGATCAATGCCATCAC
Organism: Torreya grandis; assembly: GCA_037957365.1. NCBI lineage: Eukaryota > Viridiplantae > Streptophyta > Pinopsida > Cupressales > Taxaceae > Torreya > Torreya grandis. Next base: position 7,140,179 of record JARHVA010000140.1, read on the forward strand.
TAAATATCCATGTTATAAATCCTTAAGGAGTTTTTAAAGAGTTTTGAGACTTAACTAAGACTGTGTTACTGCTGGGGACCTTGAAGTCTCAAGAACCCTACTATTGTCAACCCATAGATTACTCTAAAGAAGGTTTATTATCTCATGGTGTCTCACACATATGTAGTTGATTTTTATAATGGTGTATAAATATGGTAAAAACCATTGATAATTGACCCAAATTTCCATTCCTTTGTCATCATTCTTAGAAAAGGAGAAAATGGAGTAAATCAGTACCTTGCATGGATGGAGAAGACGCTGTGAGACCTTCACATTCTTAGTGATTAATAATAAATGAGGGGAAGTAAATCTAAGAAAAAATTCCAAAAAATGGAATAAAATTAAGGTCCCCTCCTTTGACCAAAATATTAGACCCTAATATTCTCTCTCCTATTCATACCATTCATAAACCTGATTAGATCTCCAAGGCTACCAAAAAGCTCGATGGAGGAATGAGGTCAAATTTTGAACTATTTTGACTTGAAACTCCCTCAAAATCATGGATATAGGCCTAAAAGACATAAAATAATTTTTACACATGCTTGAATAGGATTTTTATTTGACACACCTATACAGATTAGCTGAAAACCCTCTCTTTTTGCCATAGAAATTGTCTAATCTACCTGAAGATTGATTGAGATGAAATGGTAGGTGCCTATAAAGCTTGAAAATGTTTGTATAAACACATAATGATTTTACATATCCCTTATATACCATAAACCTATCCTTTCCTTCACAAAACCTCTTTTAGACATTATAGAATGGGTAATAAAACACCTTGAGAGTGGAATATAATGTTATAAAGTTAAATTACCACTTTCCTAAGAATGGTACAGACTAGAGGGGGAGTAATTTGACCTTGACACCACTTGACATGTTTAAAAAAGACTCCTTAGACACTTAACCCCCTTTGACCTATTTTACCATGTTAGAAATGACTACATAATGATAGGATCAAGAGTAACATTTACCTTAATCTCATCAAAACAACCTTAAAAAATGATAAAAGGGGCTTGAAAAGACCATTTTTAGGATTATACAAGGTGTTTGATGACCATACACAAGATCAAAGGAAATGAAAACTAAAATTTTGAATTTTAAGGGTTGAAATTTAACTTGGAAGGCCAAATTATCAACATTCTTAGTGACTTTTAGGGGTTGACCAGCTTGCTAGTCAAGAGAACTAGCTATCTCATGACAACATAACCTAAGATGATTAATTTACTTAGAATACCAATCAGACTATTACCTTGCAAGATTTTAAGGATGATAATAACCATCACTCATAATAAGGACACCAAAAGGAAACAACACCCTAGACACCTAAGAAAGTAACAATACAAGATATTGTGTTGACAACACTTATTGGAAACAAAGTAAACAAGAAGGTAACTAGCTATGTGCAAATGAATTGAACAAGCCTTCCTCCTCCTTAATCAAAGGGGAAATTTATTAGATCATCATGTTCCTATGAGGTTAGATTTATATATGTTGAGTGGGGTGTGATCATGTGCTGCTTATGGAGTGTGAACCTCCACTCATGTGCTAAGATTTTGATATATTGTTGGCCTCCTTGGGTAGTAACCATATATTCTTACTTCATTGCCTTGTGCATGGGTTGGTTATGTGAACGAAGGATAAGGTCATATTCATCCCAAATCTGATTACTTGGTACAAACAACACCATATTTTCCCAATTAGTAGATTCCCCTTGATTAGACATGTCTACTTGAAGTAGACCACTATTTTTTATAACTCCACATTGTTGACCAACTGCTATCTTAAAAAAAATAAAGTAAAATCAAAACTTCTCTTTGAAGCCTATGATTAGGTTCATATCCAAATCCTCCATATTTCATTACATCTTCAATCTATGTTTCCATTGGCTTTTCAAGGACATTTTTTTGCTTGTCTTAGGAGGTATAATAGTCATCATACCTTGGTGGCCTTTGAAATTAAACCTCCTAAAAGTGATCCTTTCACTCTTCCTCAACAACTATAAATTGTTCTTCTTAGGGTATTTGTTTACCAAGATATTTAGTCCCCTTGACCATGTTTAAGTAGGATTTCCTTATGTCATTATAACCTTAGATCTTCTCTTGAGGCTTAACATGACTAGTTACCAAAGTTTTCTCCTTAGGACTCTCCTTGAGCTCTTCACCATGCTTATTGGTCAGGTTGACAATGTTAGCATTCTCTTATGGAGGTGGAGATGTATCAGCTATACTTGAGACAAAAGTATCTAAGTCTTCCCAAAAATCAATCTCTTCATGATCAGTTAAAAGGACATAGACCTTACTATCACTCTTACCATCTCCTTGTGAGGTAACATATTGATCAAGTTCCTATAACTCTTCAACAGGGTCATGATAAGGCTCATATTCTATTGCAACCTAATCATCCTCATCTTCTAAAGTGATCTTAGCTTTAATCATGGGTTCATGAGGGATATCTTGATGGTAGTCTCCTAGAAGAGAATTTGTTTGTGTGTCATCCAACTCAATGTCATGCCATTATGACTACTCCACATCATAAAACTTATCTTTATGCTCAAAGTCTATTTTTTGGGGTGAATAGGAGTACTAATAGTGATCTCATCATAAGTTATTCTAGTATAATTTTCAAGGTGTTCTTGGAATCCACTTGTAGCTATAACATAGTTAGGATCTTGAAAGACTTACACCCTATAAATATTATTTATCAAGTTCTTTCTCATGTCTAGATGATCCAATTATTCCTTTAATACAGTTGACTTCTCTTCAAACTTAGGTGTATATTAAATCTAATGGATGACTAAAGTATTAAGGATAAATGGGGAACTTGAAAAACTTGATATATTTATTGGACTAATATCCATACCCTCCTTTTCATTTAGGTGCTCCTCATTTTCTCTCTAAACCATATGTCCTTCATCAAACAAGGAGATGATGAGAGGGTCAAAATGGCTAGCTGGTGCAGTAGGAACATATGGTTCCATGGGCTGATCTTGAGTGGGTTTGGGGGGTGAATGTACTCTTCCAATTTAGAATCTTCCTAAGCTTGGCACTCACAACTTCCCTCTCTCCTTGTATTCCTAGCCATTCATGGATAACTTAGGATTGAGGAGGATATGAGGGGTATTGAAAGCTTGGAAATTTCTTTGTCATGAATTTTGAAAACTTCCTCTCTTCCTAGTTTGAGTTTGGCATGGAAGTAGTAGTCCAAGGATATTGGCATGGGGTAGCAGGAGGTGTAAACTCATAAGACTAATTGCATTAATATTTCTCCTCTTTCAAGGCCAATAATTGATTGGTAATGATTCATTTCATGTCCTTCAAATCCTCCAACTCATTAGATAAATTACATGTATCTTGAAATGATGGTTGGGGAGGGAAGGAGGGATAGTAATACTTGTAGGGAGGCTGATCATGGAACTAATATGGTTCACAAGGAGGGTAAGAAGGTCCGTGAGGCTATTGAGGTATGTGGTTGGTTTGATAAGGGGTACCATAGGGCTGGTGTGAGCCATCATACTATTGATAAGGTTCATTATAGGGTTGATGGGGCTCATATTAAAGGCTAGTTTAGGTTAAGATAGGGATGATAGGGAAGTGTAGAGTAGAGGTTACATTCATAACCAACCATTACACATCATGAAACAATTGAAGGATAAAATGCACTACCAACAATAAATTATTCTTACCCTTAGATGAAGAAATTTTTGATAACCCTTGGTGTGAGATCATGACTAAAAATATACTTCTTTAATGTTTGTAGCTACTTGGGATCACTGAATGATGATGGAATGTACCCCAATCCTCTTGAATCTAGTCTCACCATTCATACTAAAACTATTAACACTCCAAAATTCACCCTCAGGAGAATATTGTTTAGACCTCTCTAAGTTTTGGGTAACATGGGATTAGCCCAAGGATGTGGATGACCTATGGATTGGCTAAACCTCTAGTTTATAGGGATATCTCCACTCATGTATCCATTATGGATCAAATCCTAAACCTAATAGCTTTTTGGGTGAAAAGGGATAGATAAACATGAAAGAAACCTAGCATAATAAGGTGATGCACCAATATAACTAGGTCCTCCACTTGCTTACCATGCACTTATAGAATGAATCAAGGCTAATCAGACCACTCAACTTCAATTAAATCTCCCTTCACATTAGTATTGAAACATTTATGTCTTTGGAGATGCATGAACTAGGATATACAATCAAAAGGTGAATTAAATCAATACTAATGGTATGTATGCATCTCTAATTAATGACATAACCTACCATGACACTTCATGTGAACTATAAAGAGTTATTATACCTATAAGGAGGTAAAGATGAGAGCACAAATGAAAGGGAGTTATAATGATACCACTATCACTCATGCACCATCACAAGTATATAATAAGAACAAGTATAAATTAGTATGAATCAACTTATCATTCATTTAAAAGGTAGAAAATAAGTGTTTAGTGAGGTAGGGCTTTGCTATACTCCACCAAAGATTATATTCCAAGCCAAAAGAGGCCACCTTTATAGAGTAAGAGAGAGGAGAAGGGAAGAGATACATTGGATATGGTCAAGGACACATGTAATTCATTATGAATGAATTAAAATAAGGAAAGAAGAGTGGAAATAGTCTTAGTAACTCTCCAAAATGCATCATTCCATCCATCATGGTCCCAAAGAGAGTGGCATATAATATACCTTACTAAACTGGAATGCCTTAATGGATTAATAACCCCTTTTGAAATTTTCTCGTTAATTGAGTAGGGATGATAAGTGGCCTTCTTGGTCAACACTATCTTCTTGATGATTGAGGCTTTGCATGAGTTGGTGAAGAGGACTCTAAGGTTCATCATGATATGAAACTACCATTTAAGGCCTATTCATTTTCTTGGCACCTTAAACTAATCATGGTAGGTGTGATGATGTTTACTAAGGTCAACATGATCTCCTTGTATTTATTTTCACATTTGAAATATGCTTCTCACTCTCTTGACCTAATGTCATAAGATTTCCCCTTATTAATCAAGTAGACCAACTAGCAAATTAGGCTTAGTTACTTACATATGCCACTTGGATGGCCATGAGACCTATATAGACTCAATATAATAGGTAAGTGATAATGTTTTAGGTCCATAAAATCATACCACACAATGGCATGTGCCTTCCAAATAATATACACCTACAAGTCTACCCTCTTTAGGTGACTAAGTCTCCTTTTACTAACTTTTCTAGACTACCTATTTGGTGTAGACATATAAGCAAATTTTTAGGAGGATATGAGAGTGTTTTTTTATTTGAAAAGATTAAATACACCTCATACTTCCCTCATCAATTATATTCAACTATTAAACTTACTTAGAACCTTGTTTCCACCCTAAAACCCTATAAAAGTCTAGTTTTTGATGAATAAATATAGTATTATATAAACCAATGGAATGGATGGGATGTCCTAAGAGTGAATTATGGTTTTTAGGAACATTTTAATGCATTTGAGAACAAATTATTCAATTTTTCTTTCAATTAGGAATTTTGGCTAGTTTTGGTAGGTTGAGATTATCATGAAATCTTAAGGATTGTTCATAGCCTTGAGGGATTGAAATGTAAAACAAATTCTAAGGAATTTTAGTGTAATACACCCATCAACCTTTCCTAGCTTCTGAAGACCCCATGCATCTACTCCATATAGTTCCAATGTGGAGAAATTTGCACCTCAGGCTCAAAACTTGCATTCTAGGAGGTCGATGAAGAGAAACAAGGTGCAAAGGAGTAAAATGCAATTGGTTTGACATATAACACTTCCCAAGGGTATTTAAAAACCAAATAAACATGTTTCCATGGTCTCCTCCAGGTGTCTATAGACCTTCCATTCCTTTGCCTAGGGTTTGTAGGCTTCTAGGCCATTTTGACCCTAGAGGCCTACAACTTGAGTTTTCCTGTATTAGCTTGAGTCCCAAAATTATAGAATTACTTTGTGACATTTTTACCCCTACCTTATAATTTGAAACACTCCCAAATATGGATTTTATATATCTAATTTTTTGTCATGGGCCTATTTAGGCCTAATAAGTATAGTTGGGCCTTTAGGCTCTTTCTTAACTTCAAAGGACTAGGGTGCTTAATAAAGGTTGATAAATCTTAAGAGGAAATTTAAGGAATATATTTATAATATTGTACCTTAATTCATGTATGGTTATTTTCACTTTCATTCGTTACCAAGGACCTTTCCTATGGATGTTTTTAGATCTTCCTAGGCTGCAAGTGTGAACCTTTTATTTTGTTAGCACTTGATATTATTTTGTATATCATACATGATGTATATGAACTTCCATATATGCACAGGTCCTTTGAAAATATTCCAATATCATACAAACTCCAAAACATGCAAATATCCTTAAATTTTCATACTTAGGCCTGTTCATGCTGAAGAGGCATAATCCAGCCATTAGGCTCTTCTCAACCCCAAGGACTAAATCACTCAATGCATAAATTTCAAGCCCTTTAGAAGACAATTCAAGTTCCATATTTTCAATCTCTCTATACCCACCTCTATGTAGGGTTTAACATACCTCCCTTACCTTGTCTGCCTGCTTGTTTAGGTAACATTTAGGTTTACCTGAGACTAGAGTATAGACCTCTTTATTTTGCTAGCAATTTTGGGTTATATTGGTCAATGATATTAGAGTATGTATTTCATGAATTTTCTCATGTTTAATAGTGTATTAGCTAGCTTTTTTTGTCTTGTAGTGTGTTTGTCTTATAAGAGGATTTATCCCACATTGGTTAGATTAGATAGATTAGTATTTTGCCTTGCCTATATAAGCAAGAGCTTACCTTTGTACTAGTATCTAATTATCTCATTCTAAAAAATCATTTGATCTGCTTTGTTTTTTAGCTACTTATGATGTTATTTTTATGAAATATTCAAATATTAGCTTCATGGAATGTTTTAACCATTCCTAACATAGTACTAGAGCTTTGAGAGTTTCATCCGTTCATTGAGCTTGTAAGTTTTTAGAATCTTCCCTTGCCAGATCTAAAAATTAGAGAGGTGTGAGGAGATCTTGGTGCCCTTTGAAATCTACCAACAAAGAGATCTCAGGAGGAAAGTGTTAGAGAGATAAAATTTAATTTAAAAAAACATTTTCTCTTCATACTTCTATGTTAGTTTTTTTCTTGGAGGAGATTTGGCATTGAAAAGTTACTAGCTACATTGGCTTATGAGTTATGGCACCTTTCTTTGGTTGTGTTGAGTTTTAAACCATTTTTGTAAGGCATTGAAACCTTTTGAGACAATGTAGTCAAGTAAGAAGGAGGCATTGAGAGTCAGAGCATGGTGAGTAAAGGTGGTGTTAGATATCTGAGCTAAGGCATAATCTATCTTCCAACTAGATCTATGTTGGAAATTACAAGTTTCATTTTATTTTCCCATTCCTTTTTTTTACACAAGTCAATGTGGAAGATTAGCTAAGGAGGCTTGGTCTACATCTTAGTTGTTGGTGTTAAATTTGTTTGCTACTATATGGAAGGTTTTAGATCAATGAACTACTTTTGTAAGACCAAATTTTAATGCCTAAGACTGATCTGTTGTAAAAGGGACTACTACATTGCATTTTTTTGATGTATTTTTTGCAAAACCACTACCCATGCCCCTTTTTGTCTTTTGGTCTATTTCTACCTACACAAAGGATAGCGTGGATGACTGTACAAAGGATTAATAGTTTTTTGTCTTCATAAGGTGATTTCAAGGAGTAAATAAGGTGTAATTAAACCTCTTAGTTGACTATTTGTGTTGGACTAAGTCAATCACACCATTTTGGTTTGCTACGCCATTTTCTAGGAATGTGTTGGTTTTTTCCTTGAAGCTGAGTGTTGGAGCATCAATGTTGTCTTATTCCAATACCTATATATGCTTAAGACACATGATCAACACATACAACAGTAATTAACCTTTTTCTCCTCTCAAATATAATTGGAAATTAATTATTTTTCTTTATTAAGCTATATTTAAAAAAAGAGGAAGTCAAAATTGCTTGCACGCATACTGAGCTGACCAAAAAGACTATTTTTTTCCTTTGGTTGAATTTTTTAATTTCATGGTAAAATTATAATTACAACGAGTGGTTGGATGGCTATGTTTTTATTTGATTTGGTCACAAATTTTAGTTTGTAGTGTTTTTAAATTATTTTGACCCATTTTTACAGGAATTCAAAATGCTTATAACATTAAAACCGTAACTCACTATCCATTGGTGTCATTAAATTATAAAAATTCGCTATTGTATAAAGTACCAAATTTTTAAGGGGGTCCTGTAATATAATCTTTTGGGGGTTATCTTGGTGTCAATTTTTGTGCACCCTTTGCATTATTTCTGCTCTTGGTGATTAGTTGGCATGGCATATACATTTGACATTGATAATTATGAACCTTTGACTAAAATAATTACCACACATGGAGACCTAGAATAGAGACAATAATTAAGTGAAAAATATTATGGTCTGTAATGAATGAGACACAACCATAGTTCACACAAGAATTTGAAATTTTTTATCATCAATATAAGTTTGAAGAATGTATGGGATTGATTGGGAGTTATGTGAGTGATAGAATATTTTTTCATTTTGATGGGTGTGATTCTCTATTTAAAATGTGGACTAAGTTAAAAGGGTTATTTGGGAAGGTAGACCACTTGAGAGTGATGCAACTTGAAGTTGAGCTTACTTCACTAAATCCAAAGGACTTTTATTCTATTGTAGATTATCTCACAAAATTTAATCATTTATTAACATAGTTAAAGGGGAGTGGTCAAGATAAAATGATGAGTATATACTTAATATTGTCTAAGTTGAGTATCCCATTCCAAATCTTTGAATTTACCTTTTTCTCTAGTATGAATTCCTTAGGTACTGCATTTGAAATGCTAGATCTTGAGTTGTTTTGTGAGAGACTCACTAGGGAGGAATCCAAATTGTCTCACCTTGAGTCTTCCACCTTTAAAAAATCATTAGTAGCCTCACATCCTAAGTCTAAAGTAAAATATAAGGGTAAGAATAAGAACACTCCTCCACCTCAAAATGCACCTAATCCCACCAACACTTCTACATCTAAACCCAAACCTTCTTCCAAATCCAAGAATAAGTCTAACCTATTTTACTCCCATTATGGGGGCACTGGTCATGAAGAGTCTAGGTGTTTAAAGTGAATGAAAGACTTAGAGGATTCCATTAGGAAACAAAAGATATCTATCTCTTCTCCTTTTCATCTCATGAGCATGAAAAATCACTTAATGTTATTAAGAGATCACAATTAACTATTTCAGATAGTTAGGTTCTATATTTTAGTGCTTCACACCATATGATTTCCACCAAGGAGTCCTTTGTATCTCTTGGTCTGAGTTCCACTTACAACATTGAGGTTGAATATTATTCCTTAATTTTTTTTAAGGGGAATGGTGACATAAAATTAGATGGTGGTCACATCAATGATGCATTATATGTTCCAGACATCATTACAAATCTACTTTCCATGTATCAAATTTACCATTCTGGTCAAGACAAGACAGTGACTTTCACACCATAGGGTGCTAAAGTTCAAGCTTTGTTAGAGCCACACACACTCACTTCATAAGGTGTTGTTGATCATAGTTCTTGAATTTACTATTTTGAGGGTTTTGATGATACTTGTCCTTTGGGGATGTGTTTAGTTTCTCATGCAGTTCTGAGAGTTGGCTTTGGCATGAGAGATTCAGACACCTCAACTATAGATATTTGAAGGAGTTGAAAACTCATAGTATGGTAGAGGGTCTTCCTCTAGTTTGATGTCTTGATGGAGTCTACTTCAGTTTTGCATTAGGGAAACAACATCGAGATCTATTTCCCAAGGGCATGTAAACAAGAGCTTTTTCACCACTTGAGCTTATGCATAGTGATTTGATGGTCTTTTCTACTCATTTTAATGGAGCTAAGTATGCACTTACCTTCATTGACAATTTATTAAAGCATACTTGAGTTTATTTACTCAAGTATAAGAGTGATGTATTTAATCACTTCAAAGTCTTTGGTTGAGAAACAATCTTTGAGTTACATAAAGAAGCTTCAAAAAGATAATGGGGGGAAGTACTTAAATCGAGAGTTCACTAATTTTTTAGTAGCCCATGGTATTGTTAACCAACATTATATTGCACATAATCCACAATATAATGGATTAATAGAGAGGAAGAACAAAAACCTAAAGGAGATAACTAGTACATGATGTATTCATGGGATTTACCTCCTATCTATTAGACAAAGGTAGTTAATTATGCAAACTACATTCATAATTACACACCACATCGAGCACTTAAGCATATGGATCTAGAAGAGGATTGGTTTGAATCAAATCCTAATGTCTCATTTTTTTGAGTCTTTGGGAGCCTTTTTTAGGTGTTTGTAGTAAATAATAAAAGGAAAGCATTATATAAAAAGAACAAACCTTTGATCTTTGTTGGGTATTGTGAGAAGATGAGATATTATCATATTTTAGACCCTGATACTCATGATGTTCATTTTTGAACACATGTAGAGTTTGATGAGCATTTGAAATCTTATGACTCTTTATATTCTTCCATGCCTACTTCTTTATATGAGTCATCTCCTCTTGAGGATTCATTATTTAAGGAGCTAGTTTAAGAGATTCTTGAGGAGGTTATCAAGGATGAGGATATTATTCATACTAATATTACCAATATGATTAGGTGGGATTATACTATAGTTGATGAGGAAAAACCATTCATACAAGATCTTCCACCTACTTAGTATCATCATGCACATTATATGTGTATTATAATTCTATATCAGGCATTCTCTAGGGATACATAGTATTTTGCATAGGCTCATGAGATACAAGATTGGGATGATGTGATGATAGATGAATATTATTCATTGATGAAGAATCATACTTGGGATTTGGTCACTCTTCCTAAGGGAATAAATTTGGTTAGGTATAAATGGATTTATTATACCAAGTGTGCAGTTGATGGGTCCATTGACAAGTATAAGGCATGTCTTTTTGTAAAGGGATTTTTGTAAGTTGAAGGTATTGACTATTATGAGACTTTTGTGTCCATTGAAAAGATGGATTATATTCACCTTGTACTTTATATTATTGTATCACAGGGTTGGCTAGTATATCAGATGGACATTAAGAGTGATTTATTGCATGAAGAATTGCATGAGTAAATATATATGGATCATTGTACTGGGTTTGTTCATGATTCTTCTCTTGCTTATCAAATTAGGAGGTATCTTTATGGTCTTAAATAGGCCCCTCAGGATTGATATGAGAAGATGGATTTGTTTATTCTCTCTACTAGATTTGTTCACTACCATTCTAATCTCATAGTGTATATTCAACATATTGGGGAGGACATTGTTATTCTAGTCTTGTATGTTGATGATTTTATTCTCATAAGTAGCTCCTCATCTCAGATTTGGACTATTCAGTAGGAAATTTTAACATAGTTTGAGATGATAGATCTTGGTATTTTGTATTTCTTCCTTGGTTTATAGATTTCACACTTAGATACAAGTATTTCTCTAAGTTAGAATAAGTACACACTTGATCTACTTCAACATTTTGGCATGGTTGATTATAAGCCAAATCCTCCTTTTTAGTCTAGAATGACTCTCACTTCCTCTTGTACTAATCCACTTTGTGATCCTATATTATATAGGTAGATGGTAGGGAGTCTTATGTACTTGAACCATACTCACCCCATCATTTCATTTATAGTTAGGAATGTATCTAGGTTTGCACATACTCATGATAGTCATTGGATAAAGGATTTTGAGATATCTATGAGGCACTAATCATTTTGGATTACATTATACTAGGGGTTATACTTAGTTAATTGGATACAGTGATTCAAATTAGGTAGGTTCTCTTGATGACATTTATTACACTTTTGGTTATAAATTTTATCTTGGTTCTTCACCTATTGCTTGGTTGTACAAGAAGAACTAGGCTATTATGCTTTCATATATAGAGGTTGAGTACAGGGTAATAATTATAATGAGTCAACAAGGTCTTTGGATTCATCAATTGTTGATAGAGTTTGGATTCATGTAGGATTCACCCACTGTACTTTGGTGTGACAATTAGAGTACAATTCATATATCTCACAACCCATTTAAGCATCAATGGACCAAGTACATTTAGGTACATATGCATTTCATCCATCAACACATTCAGGATGGAGTTCTTAGCTTGGAGTACATTCTAACTCAGCAGTAGGTTGTAGACATCTTCACAAAGCCTTTTTACATCACCTCATTTCCTTGAGTTGTGTGTCATGTTTGGGGTTTTAGAAGTTATCATTGGAAGGTCTTCATGAGGACATATTCCTTATTTATTTCATGGATACATATTTTACATGAGTACCTTATCAAGCCTTGTTTTTGGGACTCATTCTATAGATATGCCACTATTTATTTTTTGGATTTTTTTAGCCCCTAGTTTCACTTGAAGGGGGGGTGTTAGAGTATGTATTTCATGTATTTTATCATGTTTTCTAGTGTATTAGATAGTTTTTTTGGTCTTGTAGTGGGTTTGTCCTTTATGAGGATTTATCCCACATTTGTTAGATTATCTAGATTAGTATTTCACCTTGCCTATATAAGCAAGTGATTACCTTTATACTAACATCTCATTATCTAATTACGAATAATCATTTGATCTAATTTGTTTTGCATTTCATTTATTTTTTTATCTACTTGTGATGTTCTTGTTGTAAAATCTTCATATATTGGCTTTATAGAATGTTTTTACCATTCCTAACAAATGAAAGCATAGGGTTTTCATTCTCATAGACCCTTGAAACCTTTCCAACCTGATAATACCCTCAGTGAATTTGATCTACATGATTATACCTAATTACCTATAGGTGTTCTACATGCTTTGAATGATTATCCTTGGAATGAAACCCTCTCGACACCAATATGTTTGACACCTATAATAGTCCATAACACTTGTTGGGGGTGTAATATTATTGTAGATGGTTGTTTGGACCAATTCTCAACCATGGCTAGAAAAGGTGAGAATATCAGACCTAGAATAGGCCTAGTCAGACCTTAGTCATCACTTATAACTTCTAATTTTACCTCAACACTCTTTACCCCTACTCTCACCACATATGTAGCAATCTCCATAAAGAATCCATGGCTCAAAAATTAGATTTTGAATATAAGAGAGGTGAGGTTCCCCATGTAGGTGCTCTAAGATTTTTGTATCTCCTTAACTACCTTTTGAGTTAGACTCAAATCATGTTGAATAAACCCCTTCTTGTGGATATGAATACTATAGTCCTAGACCCCTTTGTCCATTTTTTTAGCTTGAGAGAGTCACTTAACTTCATACTCTACATTTCATAGTCAAATGCATAATATATCCTAGCTGTAGGTGTCTAGGACTATATTTTAACTTGAGAGAGGGTGATAATAGTCAAGATCTTGAATAGGTTCACACAGACCCTCTTCATCACTTAACATTCCCCCAATGGCTCTTTATATGCTATCCCTATCTCTATCCTTGTTAGTATAACTAATGCTATTGATATCCATCAAGAAGAAATGGATGTAGATGTTTAAAATAGACTTTGATCTTTGAAGTGGGATTTAAAATATAGGGTATATGAACCTTGAAATTTTATTAACCTCTTTATAAAGTGCTCATGGGCCTTCCATAAAAACTCAATTCTCTCAACCTTATCATAAGGTCTACATACCTTATTTTACCCCTCACATAGGAAATATCATGACATGACTATGGCATAAAATTCTTAGGATTTTATGAACCTTAAAAGGGACATTTTAAACCTCTCAATAAAACTTAATTTATTTAAATTAAACTTTAAGTGATGGTGAAGATGACAGGGGACATGGTTCCTTCTCTTGAGATATATCCCATAAGGCATTATGAGATTTCATTTTGGACATAGACCTACATATAAATTAATACTATAGGCTTTATAGATGTGTTTTACCTTTTGAAAACATGTTTTTATACTTTTTAAAACCTTGGAATCATTGTGTTGGAAACCCTCATATAGATCTGTAAAGTTAATGATTTGACTTAGACCATTTGACTACATATGAAACTATGAGTAATGACCATTTTGTGGGTTTTGGATCCATACCATAATTTAAGATAAATTTTTTATATTCTAAAAGAGTTTTTGAAGATTTTTGAGACTTCACCAAGACTCTGTAACTATTGGAAACCCTAAAGTCTCAAGAACCTTGTTGTTGTTAACCTATAGATTACTCTAAATAAGGTTTATTATCTCTTGGTGGATCAAAAATGTGAAGTGGGTATTTATAATGGTGTATAAATGTGGTTAAGACCCCTAAAAATTCCCCCAACTTTCCATTCCTCTGTCATCATACTCAGAAAAGGATAAAATGGAGTAAATCGGTACCCTACATGGATGGAGAAGATACCATGAGACCTTCACATTATTATTTATTATTCATAAAGGAGGGGAAGGAAATATGATAAAAAATTCAAAAATATGGAAATTAAATAAGGTTCCCTCCTCTTCCCAAAATATTATACCCTCATATTCTCTCCTGTTTGTATCATTTATAAACCTGACTAGCTCTACAAGGCTGCCAAAGAGCTCGATGGAGGAAGGAGGTTAGTTTTTGGTCTATTTTAAATTAAAACCACATAAAAATTATGGATATAGTCTTGGGAGACATAAAATAATCCATCCACATGCTTGAATAGGATCTTTCTCTGACACACATGTATAAATCAACTAAAAACCCTCTCTTTCTACCATAAAAACTACCTAATCTACTTGAAGATTGATATAGATAAAATGTTGTGTGCCTTTAAAACTTGGAAATGTTTGTACATAATTGTAATTATTTTACATATCTGTTATCTACCATACACCTATCCTTCCTTTCATAAAAACTCCTTTAGATGCTATAGAATGGGTAATTAAGCACCTTGAGAGTGGATTATAATGTTATAAAGTTAATTTACCACTTTCCTAAGAATGGTATGGACTAGAGGGGAAGTAATTTTATCTTGAAACCACTTGAAATGTTTCAATAATACCCCTTATACACTTAAACCCATTTGACCATGCTAGAAATGACTATATAACCATAGGGTTAAGAATAACATTTACCTTAATTTCATTGAAAAAACCTTAAATAATGCTAAAAGGGGATTGAAAATAACATTTTAAGGATTTTACAAGGTGTTTTATGACCATACACAAGATCAAAGGACATGAAAACTAAGGTTTTGAATTTTAGAGCTTGAAATTTTGCCTGAGAGGCTAAATTATCAACATTTAGGTGACCCATAACTTTGATAGTTTGTGGAGTGATAATAACAAAAAGTGTATGGCATGAAATATTTTATTGGGACTATTCCAAATCTATTTTAGTTACTTATTCCTCTTCACCAAATTTTTATCTCATCATCTTATTCATCATTGGCCTCTTTAATGTATAATACTTTATTCTCAACACACTTATGAACTTTACTCCATTTTCTATCACTATTGAAACATAATCCTTTTGATCATTTTTCTTCGATTTGGTAAGGAGTTAATATTGTAGGTTGAGGGAAGGTTTACACTAGACCCAAACACTCTTTTTTAATAGTGAGAACCATTCATTTAACTAGAACTCTTTCCTTTCCCTAGTGAACAAATAATATGGATTCATATACAATGCTTAGATTAAACATGAAAACATCTAGTTGGATTGTATCCTTGAGACCACCCAAGAAGAGATCATTCATGTTGTCATATGAGATGTCATCCACCCTTAATGACAAGTTCTAGAATTATTTAATATAATATTTGATTGATCTAGTTTTTCATAGCTTTTCTAATTGGCTAAATTATTTATTTTTTACACTATTATGGTATTGCATTTTTAGCTCATCCATGAACATTGACCAATTAATAATCAAACCCTTATTTTTATTTTAAGTAAAAATTTATCTATACCAAATAAACTGCTCTTTTTCCAAATACAACAATGCCATTACCACCTTTTTTCCTCCAAATATATGATGTACATAAAAAAAATTCTCCATTTAGTTGATCCAAGTGAGTGGAACCTTCCCATCAAATTTTTGCATTTCTACTTTTGGAATGAGGTTCCTTAAATATGGTGTATTTGGATTTGGATTGGGTTGGATAGAATATCCACCATGGTTAGGTTTAGTAGTATTGATTTGTGTCTAGTTTTAATAATGTTAATGAACATTAAAATTTGGAATGAGTTTCTACATGAGATCATCCAAACACTAATTTATTTGATCTACTTGTCATCTTAGACTATAGGCCATGCAAATATCGATTTATCTCACCTTGTGATCCACCAAGGAAAACCCTAGAGTAGAAGAGCCATCAATTTTTATTTATAAAATACATATCCTCTTTTATAGGATTTTTACATGGAGTTTCAAAATTATTTCTTTTACCCCTAGTTTGTGGTCTTACCATAACAACATTGGACAATGTCAACCCTGATTTTCACATTTGAACCAAATTTGACCAAGTGATTTTGATATTATATTAGCCTCCAATAATAAAAAAACAAATAATAAACCAAATATATATTTATTAAATCTTTCCAAAAATGTAAGAAATGATAAAAAATTCCTTAAATTTAGGATTGTAGAGCAATTTTATGAAAAAATATAAAAATGCAATAACTCATTTAAAATTGATTTTTAAATTTCAAAATTGTACTATGGATGTGTTATATGATGTTGAAACTCTATTAAATAATTTATAAAAAAATCACAAAGGTTTTTGAGACATAACAAAAACAAAACTCACTTTCAAAATTGATGCTTCAATACCACTTGTAATGAACTTTCTTCACAATTAAAGCAATAAATCACAATATAATTGAAATATAATATAATATATGATAAAAAATTTGAGTGGGAAACATAAAAAAATTATTAATAAGAATACAATTCATGAATGTGATGTTGTAAGTGAGCCACACTCATCCCTATATATAGAATCAATGGAGAGAGTCACACCCATTCATTCCACCCTTACATATTAATAAGTCAGCTTAAAGCAATAATTAACTAATGAATATAATTAAAAATAAAGAGTGTGCCATAGGTCAACCCCCAAATATCCATATGGATCATATAGGTTAAAGGATTAACATGTTCCCCCTATTTAAAACAATATTACCCTCAACATTGAAAAACTCTAGATGTTGCAGTAGAAAAGTGGTACCCTCACATGTGGCATCCTCATGAGGAAGATTCTTTCATTTTGTCAAATACTCAATCTCTTTGGTCCATAAAATTTTAGTGCATGTCTCAATGATCTGCTTAGGTTTAAGAATGACTCTTACTTCATCATCCAGTTTAAGAAACTCAACCTATGTAGAGATGGTATGTCTATTTTCCTTCTTTAATAAAGAAACATGAAAGATTGGATGGATGTGAGTAGAATAGGGAAGCTCCAACTTAAATTTGACATTACCAATCTTTTGTAGGATCTAATAAGGACCATAATACTAAGGATAGAGTTTGGTATACTTTTTTTTGTTTTAGGGATGATTACTTATATGTTTGTGGATGAATAAATAATCGATCAATGGATTCAAAATTCCTCTCACTATAGTGATGAACTAATTTTTTATTCATTAAATTATGTGTCATGGGTAAATTCTCTCTGAGACTAGAGATGACTTATTATTGGTGGTGAATGTTTTCTTCCATAAAATTAACCTTGGTATAGATTTGTAAGGATGAGTTAATGGAAGGGGTTTGGTACCCATAGAGTGCCATAAATGGAGACATTTTTGAAGAGAAATGGAATGAAGTGTTATACCACCATTTAACTAGTGGCAACAAATGAACCCATTTTTCTTGTTTGTCTGATGTAAAGATATGAAGATAAGCCTCTAAGCATTTTTCGACCACCTCAATTTTCCCATCATATTAAGTATGATAGGATGAACTATGAGCCAATTGAGTACCCAAACATAAAAATAAAATAGTCTAAAAATTACTTGTCAAAATTAGATCATGATCACTCACTATGATCTAGGGGTACCATGTAGTTTTTAAACTTCATGCAAAAAATAAGTGGTTACTACATTGGCTGTAAATGGATTTGATAAGGTAAAAAATGGGAATATTTTTTGATTATATCTACTATCACCATGATGATATTTTTACCATCTAACTTAGGTAAACTAGTTATGAAATCCATAGATACCTCCTCCCATTGTTGACTTAAAATTGATAAAGGTTGGACAAGACCTAACATCTTAATTGTTTTCCCTTTGTTTTGATAACACACTAGGCATTCAGTTATAAATTTATGTACATCCCCCTGAGTCCTTCCCAAAATAAATTCTTCTTGACTCAATGATAAGTTTTAAAAAATGTGTAATGCTCTCCTATTGGATATATATGAAGCTCTGAAAGTATCTTATGTTTGAGGGAAGACTTATTGCATAGGTATAATTGATCTTTATACCATAAGACATTCATTTTCCACTCAATTTTTTTTAAGGCACTAGAATAATTATGGATATTTTGAATTATAATGTGTGTATTCAAGTCATTTTCCCATTTTTATTGGGCCTCTTCCACCCAATAAACCTACCAAATAATCATGGCACATAACAATGCCTCTATGGATTCATCTTTCCTAGATAGTGCATCAAGGACCACATCATCTTTTCCTTTTTTATATATTATTTAAAATCCATATCCCAAAATTTTAATCACTCATTTTTTTTTGTTCTTTAGATGATAATCATTTTTTTAAAAAATATTTAAAACTATCATAATCAATTTTTACGTTAAAGTGTCTACCCGTTAGATAAGGCCTACATTATTTGATTACATGAATTCTAACCATCATCTGCTTCTCATAGATTGGTTTTAACAAATTATTAATCTTGAGCTGATGGATCTAAAATTAAAGTGGTTTTCCTTCCTACATGAGTACTACCTTGATTCTAGATCTTGATGCAACACATTCAATAATGAAAGTCTTTGAAAAATATGGGTTAGTTAAAACTAGAGTAGTGCACATGGCCTCTCTCAACTTCTCAAAGGCCATGGTGGATTTTTTTATTCCAATAGAAAGATTCATTTAAAAATGTTGTAAGTGGGGATTCTATGCTACCATAAATTTTCATAAAGTGATGATATTAACCTATTAACCCCATAAAACCTTAGAGGTTTTTGATAGATTTCGGCACTAAACACTCAATAATAGATTTGATATCTTAAGGGTATGCTTTGAATCCTTCCTGTGAAACAATGTGACCTAAGTATTACACTTTTTTAAGTCTAAAATAACACTTGGAAGGTTTTGAATAAATTTTATGCTTTTATAGAATGATCAGGACCTTGTTGACATGATGAAAGTGTTCTTCCCAAGTTGTACTATATATGAGGATGTCATTGAAAAATACCAACACAAATTTATACAAAAATGACCTAAAAATAGTGTTCATCAGACTCTAAAATGTTGATGGTGAAATGGTGAGACCAAAAGGAATTACTAAAAATTCATAATGGCCTTCATGAGTTCTAAAATATGACTTATGGATATCCTCATATTTGATCTAAATTTGAGGGTAACCTAAATAGAGATCTACTTTTGTAAAGTAGACAAAACCATGTATCTCATCTAAAAAATCATTAATTACTGGGATAAGTTAGTTTATATTTTATGGTACACTTGTTGAGTTATCTATAATATAGGCACATCCTCCAAGTATCATCCTTATTATAGACGATAACCATTGGGGATGAATAGGAACTCTAGTTATGTCTAATGGTATTGACTTCCAACATCTCCTATAACATATTTTTAGTTTCACTCTTTTTGGCATATGGGTATTTATATGTATGAATGTTTGGTGGTTGAATAATAGGGATAATTTGAGTGGAATGATCATGATATATGATTGGTGGTAGTCCTTTTGGAATTTATTCAAAAATGGTTGAGTGGTTATCAATAATCTTTTGCATATCAGGATGTGTAGATATCTTTGATGGTTGAAATTATATGGAGGACAACCTTGGGAAAAATTCTTCAACCCCTTTTTGAAGAAGCTTCTACATTTGATTATAACTAACCAACTATGGAGATTTTACTCATAGTCCCTATAGTTCATAGGTCATTCCTTCATAATGAAAGCACATGAAGAGATCATATAAATTCATCTCAATCATGCCAAAGATTGTGATCCATTAGACTCATAAATAATATCTTCTCTACCCATAAGAATAACAAACATAAGGGAATTTATATTTTAGTCTCCCATTGCTAGTTAGATACTATGCTATTTACCAAAATAATTAATTATGCCCCCATCTAAAATCATGACTTGAAATTTTGGGGTTAGGTAAATAAAACAATTTAGGCACCGTACTAATTTATTATTTATGAAATTATGTGTACTCCTAGAGTCAATCAACATAGTCACATTTTTTTCTTTAGGTAACTCAAAACATTGAGGGTTTATGGAGTACTAATACCAAAAAGTGCATTACATGAAATAGTGGGTTGGGACTTATAAATTTGATTTTATGATGTTTAGTATTAGTAAAGTCCCTTCATTTAACCACATATATTTCCTTTTATTATTGATAAAATACCAAGGATTAAGATACAATGCTTGGATTAAACATGCAAACACCCCATTGGATTATATCCTTGAGACCACCCAAGAAGAGATCATTCATGTTGTCATATGAGATGTCATCCACCCTTAATGACAAGTTATGGAATTATTGAATATAATATTTAATTGATATAATTTTTTGTAGCTTTTCTAATTGACTAAATTAGCTCTATATTATACTATGGCAGTAGTGTATTTGTCATTCAACTATGAACATTGACCAAGTAACATTATGACCATTATTTTTATTCTAAGTGAAAATCTAGTTATACCAAATAAAATTCTCTAGATCCAAATACAATGATGCCATTACCACCTTTTATCCACCAGAGATCTGATTTACATCGAAAAACTCTCCATTTGGTCAATCCTACTGCGTGGATCCTTCCCATAAAAATTTCACATTTATACTTTTAGAGTAAGGTTACTTAAATTTTGTGTATTTGGATTTGGATTGGGTTAGATAAAATATCAACCATGGTTGGGTCGAGTAATAGTGATTTGTGGCTAGTTTGGGGAATGTTGACAAAAATTAAAATTTGGAATGAGTTTTCTTAATGAGATCATCTAAATGTTGATTGAGTTGATCTACTTTAATTGTAATCATAGAATATAGGCCATGAAAATCATACTTGATTTATATTACCTTGTGATTGATCAAGGAAAACCCTGGAGTAGAGATCCATTGATTTTTGTTTCTAAATCTATCTCCTCTTTACTAGGATTCTTACCTAGAGTTTTGGAAATCTTGCTTTTACCCCTAGTTTATGGTCCTACCATAATAAGAATTATAACACTAATTTTCACTTTGATCCAACTTTTACTGAGTAATTTTGATATTATGTCGACATCTAATAAGAAAACATAAAGAATGGTCCTAATAAATATTTCTTGAAGCTTTCCAAAAATGTAATTTTTTGAAAAATTCCTTAAATTTTGGAATGTAGAGTGATTTTATGAAAAATATTAAAAATAAAATAAATAATTTAAAAATAATATTTATATCTCAAAATGTTTACTATGGATGCTTTATATGATGATTCTCTAACTCAAATATTTTTTTTTAAGAAAATTTTGCAATGATTTGCGAGATATAGTAGAAACAAAATTCTTTGCCAAAATTAGTGCTCTGATACAAATTGTAATGAAATTTATTCATAATTAAAGTAATAAACCATAATATAACTAAAATATAATAGAATACATGATAATACGCTTCAAGGGGGAAACCTCCACAACATCTTAATAAGAATATAATACATACATATATGTTTTGAGTGAACCACACTCATCCCTATATATAAAATTAATGGGGAGAGTCATACCCATTCATCCCACCCTTACATATTAAGAAGTTAGCCTAAATTAATAATTAATTAATGAATGCAATTATAAATCAAGTGTGTCATAGGTAAACCTGCACACATCCCTATGATCATATAGGTTAAGGGCTTAACGCAACATACACATGATATATATCATGACATGAGTAAAAGTATAAGATAAAATTAATGCATGATATGACACATGACATAATAGGAATAAATAATTAATATTAAATTTATGTCACACAATATGCATATAATGTCACACACTAGGCCCAAAGACCACATATAAGGGACATGTGGATGTTACACAAACACACAAGGCCAAGGGACACACTCAAATGGAATGATGATGACATATAAGTAAGAGCATGTATATGTTGCACACACGAGGCCAAAATCCACCCAAAATAAGCAAGAAACTCATAAATTATTATGTAGTGAAGTAATAATTTGAAAAATAAGCATAGAGAAAATGAGACCAGGCTACATCAACCATATGTATCAATGTCATTGTTAGCAAATAGAATATCCATATAACACAATGTAAAGTATGAGTGGACAACAAAACACTTTTATGATATATACCTCATCATGGTATTAAGGTTGTGGACATATACAACATGTTGGAAATTTCATGGAGAATGAAGAGATGCCCCTAGCTTTGAAAGGTTGCTAAGTAAAAGGGAAGCCTAACATTAAAGAATGATGTAATAATATGTCTTGTATCACAATCACATACCTTGTGAAAAGAAATGTGTATTGAAAATTTAAATATGATATCTACTTAAGATGAAATAAATTACATATGGAAAGGATTAAATTAACAAACTAAGAAAATGCTTTTGAGGTCTTGATTTTGAAAATTTGAAAATATTTTGATTTTTTTTTGTATTTTTGCCATGTTGGATTTTTTTGAATTTTTTAAAAATTATAATTTTAAAAGATTTAAAAAGTACTAAGAATCAATGCTTAAAAAATATAAAAAATGGGAAGGATTCAAAAAATCTATAATAAGGTGCTAAATCATATTGTGGCAAGAAAGAATGTAAACAAGATACCCCCATTGCATGCATAAAAGACTCAAAGAAATGTAGCACAAATGATTGATATAGGTAAGAATGTACATGCCCCCAATGGGTAAGGAGATATGTGTGATCATTTAGTGTGTAAAAGTGGAAAGATGTGATCATGTAAGTGGAATGGAAGCTATAACATGATAAATATGTCATAGTAAGAAAGTGGACTATCATAAAAAATTTGCATTAAAAGCACTATAAAATATTTGTTTTGTATTGTTAGAATTGGTTTTAAAATCAAGAGGGAAAGTTACCAAAGTAAAAATAAATCCAAGGGATAGAACAAAGCTTTGGGTTTGAAATAAAAAAAGTAACAACAAAGTAAAATCAAATAAGCTATGTACAAATAAAGTATGTAAATAACTAACTAATCAATAGAATTGACCCAACTAGTGGGTTGGGAGGAATTAGGAGGCTGTGTCTAACCAAAGAGAACATCAAGGGGATGCACATATGTATACCCAACTACATGGTATGCATGAGTGTGTTCTTGTGAATAATCTATGCCAGATGTGGTTGAATTAGAATGAAAAAATGTATCATGTGTGCTATACCTTTTAATTATATTTCCATCTTCATCCTGCTTATTAGTTGTGTCATTCCAATCATATTATACATAATTTTTATCATGATATTAATCACCATCATCATAGGAGATACAAATTATTAGGTTGTGCTAGAAATTATGATATGTTGTTTTGATCATCTTTTGTATATGTATGAAAAATAAACTACCCCATACTATGGTATTGGCCTTTTTTAGTTCTCTTTTTCAATATGTACTGTATCATGTGCCTCTACTGATACTCCATTAGTTGTATTTGTTTGAATAATATATGCTTTATTTTTTTTGCTCTTGTGATAAATATTTTACCTCTTTTGAAAGAGGAATGACTTTGCCTTCACGAGCAAATGTAATACAAAATCTATTTTTATCAATTATTTACCCTATTGATTTTAACCATGACCCTCCAAACACAACATAGTATGCACTTGTATGAGAAATTATATTATTTTGAAGCAAGAAATATTTTTAACTCAATTGATCCTAGACATGATGCTGATGTGGTACCTTGATCTATGTAATGATGATTATAGCCAATAGATACGATATATGATGTAGCAAAATAATGTATTTCTTGATACTCCATAATCTTGATGTCAAAAATTATTTTCCATCTATATGAGTAATGATAGTGAAATGTTATTGATAGAAGGAATGCCTTGTAATTTCCTCCTTTGGTACCATACTTTTAATATTAGCTTTTGTAGGCATCTCTTTCTTTTGAGCCTCTTTCATTAGAAACACTTTCTTAAATATAATTTCTTACTTAGGCTAAACTTTTTTATTTTTACAAATTCTCATTTAGTAATTTATCTTTTTTAATGTCTATTGCTGTAAATTTTGTAACCTTTAATTTGTAAACCATTTTTTTTAGTAATTGTTCATTTTGAAATATTGCATTTTCATCTTGTTATTTTTGTAACCTTGTTTGCTCTTAGTTTTCTTTATGAATATTTTCTCTCTCTATTTTTTCTATTTGTAGCTATTTTTACTTTGAATTATCCTTTTGTATCCATATTTGTTGTCTTTGTTCCTTTTGCACTAATTATGACTTTTCCACTTGTTCTACTTTCACACATTTCTTAGGAGATACAATTAAAATGTGAATGATGTCCACACATTCTATGATATGCACAATAGTAATTTGATAATTTTAGAGGAATATAAGGTAATGCAATAAACTTATTTCAAAACATTTATATTAAAATCTCACTTTAACTCTTATGAGATTTTGGTATGATTTTTGAATTAATAATTGTAAAAGTATGTTGCTTTTGGGGCACAAGATAACTAGATGAAGATGTATATACATGATTAATACTAGCGTACTCAAGATTCATTGTATATTTTCTACTTTTTAAAATTGATATGATATTTGAATTGAAATACTAAATTTGATTTTTCAATTCTTTTATTAACTTTATCATAGTGATGATTTGATTTTGAAGGGCTTCACAACCACAAACTCTAGGTGCTACTAATTGAATATGTATAAAAACACCATAAAAAAGAGATGTGGGATCATGAACATAATTAGTATATTTAATTTGACTATCCATGATATCTATAATGAATTTAAATAAAGTAAATGCAATAAATAACAAGCATATTTCTATAAAATAATGATGCATATATAACAAAGCTAATGACTATGAATACAATACACGAAAAAAAGTATAAAGGGTAATCTAGGAAAGGGTTTATTCAATTGTGCGGGCTCTCAAATATACTTACTTATTTCTAAATTAGTTTCAACCCAATATTTTATAGCACTAACTACAAAGGCTAAACCATGCTTGTATCCCACTATCCCATCTCTTAGGGTATGGTGAAGGTAACTTATTTGTGTGATATGATCCTTTCAAATGGACCATAAATAAAAAAACTAAAGAGGCTTCCTATGGTGTAAACAAGGGACCTTATGAATTTATAATATACTATGAGGTAAGAGGTTTAGTAAATTTATGTATAGTATTATTTAAGGCCTAGGTATTGAGAGAGTATCCCTCACTTCATAGTGTAGGTAAAATAGGTCACCGCTTAACCAAAAATGATAGCTCTCTATGTAGTTTTATAATTACCAGAACACAATTGCTAAAAATAAGCAACAAGAAATGGAAAATAAATTTGAAATATTTTTGTATATAGAGATAAAAAAATTCAACCTGAGGTTAAAATAAATGCTTAAGTGTTAGATGCTATCCAAGGTAGAAAGACAATTTCTTCAGTTTTGGATTAAAATCCAAGATGAAAGAATATTGGATCATGGTGTTAGATTTATATCCTTTGAAGGTTATTTATTTCAATGTCAAGAATTTACAAAAAAAATGTATGAAATCTAAGATAAAAATCAAGCAAACAATAAGTACTATTCTAAAAAAAATTAAGGGTTCACTAGAATTTTTAATGGTTATTTTTTGATTTAAATATAGTAAATGTAATCAACATTAATTAATTTTAATTTGATTTATATTTATAGGATATACAAAATCTAAATATAAAATATAGTAATTTATAAAAGCTAAAATGAGCTATAAATAGTAAATTCTAGTTAAATATACAAACTAACTCAAATATGACTTGTGCCAACTATGTAGGAAGATCATTGATGTAAAAATAATCAGGAGGATATATGAAGTATGTCATACATGAAAAAATATCTTGCAATACAATCGGATAAGACCACTCTAGGGAATATAGGTGCACACTACAACCTTGTTTATTTGACTATGACCATGTTTGTGTTGATTATGAGGGTGATTTTCTTACTCAGGTACTTGTACATGTTAGAGGTGCTCTACTAGTTGTATACAGGTGTTGAGTCATTCCATAAAAGTACCTTACAATGTTGAAACCCTAGTTATTTCACATAAAACAAACTAATCATCAAATTAAAATGGGGGAATTGGGCATGGGGAATAGCCAAGCTATCCTAAAAAAACTCTACATAATCTAATGATTGTGTACATATCCAAAAAGGTACTTAGACTAATTTAGTTATCCTCATAGAGTGAGTGTGTGAATTTTGATACTTGCACTATATGGATGTAACTAGTAAAGTTACTTGAATGCCCTTGACCTACTGTAAAGACTCAAATTTAGTCAAGAAAACATAAGTACTATGTATTTTTGTGACACTTATATTTAGAGGTCCCTAATGTTCAATTAAGACTCTATTGGCATGTCTTGTGTTTAGTCTTATGGAACTTTAATTTTTGATCTTGTCCACTAATATTTTCATTGTATTTTAAAAATATTATTTTCTTATTCTATTCTTAATTGTGATTCATAGGGATCCTTTGTCATTTTTCTAAAAATTTTATTGTCTTCTTAATTTTGGACAAAACCACTCTTTTTTTACTATCATGTTCTACATGGTTGTCCATAAGTTGTGACGTTATCCTAACATATATTTCAGTTTTTGTTTTAGGTCACACTTCATATGGTTATATTTTTATGACCATTTTATTCCTTTTTGAGTTGGTTGGCACACCCACAAGTTTTAAAATTTGAATTAGGAGTATTCTATATACAGAGTCCTAAGAGGTAGTTTACATCTAGCACTTATCTGCTTAAAAAATATAAAATTAAAAAAAATCACAATACAAGTTTAATACTTTCATTTTTATCTTATATATATATATATATATATATATATATATATATTTGCATCACATACTTGAACCATGAGGAGGGCGTAGGCAAAGAGAATTTAGATCACATTGCAATGATCTAATAACATACACAGAATAAATGGAGAACTACATTAGATTTAAGTCCATTTTGGGGTCATGTAGGTAACACTAAATTAAAAATGGGTTTCTGAGCCCAACTCAGCTATTTTACTAACCCTAAATCCCCCATTTTATATTTTATTACTATTTGGTTTTTGTATAGGATCTTGCTAATGATTTTTAATAGGAAGAAAAGGAAAAATAAAAATCATGGCATATGATAAAATATAACCAATGGGATAAAAATCACTTATATTTAGTGCCACATATTTTTATAGTTTATAAATTTATTCCATAGTTAATGCAATCAAGATTGCTCCATCAGGATAAGGGTTCAAGCCATAATTATTCAAATATGCTAGTTGTGTCCAACTTAGTTATACAACCATCCATGTGTATCTGAAGACATCTAAATTATTTTCAAAGTCAACCTTGATCATCTAAAAACCAATGCATTCAAGTCACATATAAATTCTTAATCCATTTTTCATCTCTTTGAAGATATTTATATATTATTTTACAAATAGATGTGTATGGATGCTTCTTTACATATAATCTATTTTGTTCAACTTTTTATCTAAATTAGATTAGTTTAATTTTTTTAATACCTAATTTTGATAAAATGTATTTGTGAACCCATTTTATTTTTTGAACAATATAAATACCCTGGTTCTCTCTAGGGTTCTCCTCTAAAATTTGACCTTAGGTTTCAAATAAAATTTTGATTTCCTTCTCATTTTAGAGTGTTTTATAGCATTCATGTGTGTCTTTCCTCTTTTTCTCATTTTAGTCTTTCAAAAATTTAAAATTTCTAATAAATAATCTCTTCTTCCTCATCTCATTGATGAATTATTAGGCATTCCTTATAATAATAATAAAAATTGGACTATCTATCAAGATTGTGGGCTAGATACTAATGAAGAACATGACTATGTGGATAATGATGATAATGACTATTTTTATAATGATGAATACTATTCAAGTGATGATAAATGTGTAAAATATATTAATGTATATGATTTTTCTTCTCCTACCTCTTCTATTATTTCTCATAAAATCCATGTGAAAGAAACTAACAATATAATTCCAAAGGAACCCTCATTGGTGATGAATTATTTGATAATAATCCTAGCTTATCATAAAAAATTTCACTGTCTCTTTTCAACATTTCAAAATATAAATCAAATAAACTTAAAATTCCATTGCATAATGAAAATTACAATTATGTATCTCAAGAGTTACATTCTAGTTATAACAATGTTCTTTTTACATATTATAATGATATGAATAAGGTATAAAATATAGATACATATCCTATCCTCTCTTCTTGTAACAATGAACATGTGGCTATTTAAAATGTTGATAATGAAAATAATGTGACTTTTACATATGATAATACTTTATAAAAGGTATCAAATGTAAATTATTTTCCTCCCTCTTCTATTTGTGAAAACGAGAACATTTCAATTATCAATGTTATGAATGAAATTAAAAATTCACTCCTTTTACATGTGATGATACTTTGATTGAATTATAAAGTAAAAAATGCATCTCTTACACCCTATTCTTATGAAAAAAGTGTTATTATTTCAAATGTTGACTCTACAAGTGAAAAATATATTGATCATAATAAAAATTGGAATGCTGATTATTATTATTATTATTTATATAACAAAGAGGAAAATGTTTCTACTAACCATAGTATAAATTATTCTTTACCCTCTCTTCATGTTGATGATGATTTTATGTTACATGATAAATCAAATGATAGTTTTATTAATTATAATGTTATTAAAAATCATGATGATTTTCCTAACCCTCTTTGAAAAATTGAAATGAGTAAACATGTTCATTCTAGTGATGATAAAAATAGTGTTATTTATTTTGTTTCAGTAGAATGTAATATGCCTTTGTAAGCTAATGATATGTTAAATAAAAATGAATTCCAAAAACCTACCATTCACCAAGAAATATCTATTTTTAAGACTTCTTATCCTATTCAAAATAGCATCCCAATGGCTAAAATTAATAATAAAATTCAATTACTAAATGAGCCCCTTAATGATATTAGTATGCCTTCATTAGAGGTTCTCTCTCTAATGCAAACCATTGGTGATTTAAAACATAAAATACATCAAAATCATATTGGAAAGTAAGACATATCACTCTTAATCTAACTAAAATGTAATATATGTTAACCCTATAGTACAAAATATCTTGTATTCACCATTACCATGTGATTTTAAGATACCAACATTTTTAAAGTTCAATGGAACTGGGGATCCCTATTTACATCTCAAAGATTATAAAAAAGAAATGAATGGATGTAATGGTAGTAAGATATTTTTACATTTATTTATGAAGACTTTATATGATGATGAACTCAATTGG